>PVIU01006218.1:0-104314 GCA_004026605.1 Ondatra zibethicus | reverse complement strand
CCTTCTCTGCACTTATTCAGCCCAGAGGCTGGGCTGCTCTTCCCCCCAGAGGTTCTTCCCTGTATGATCCAGACATTTTGGTTGCCCGCTCCCCTTTTTGTACCTTTGGCCTCCTGGCTGCTGCACCTGGCTCCCTTCCCCTTTCCCCTCTCCCCACATGGCCCTGCTCAGTCTGGTCATGTGCACTCTGGACAATCCCAGATGTCCCTACTTAGATCTCCTTTTTATCTACAGTAAACTTTCTCCTCTGCCACTCCTAGGAGCACTCAAGTCCTTTCTGTTCTTTTTTTTTTTTTTTTTTTTTTTCTCCTTAGTTTATGATGGGAGTCTGGCAGCCCACGCAATCAGCAGCAACAGCAACGGTTAAGTCAATGAACTCAGCAGCAAGTTTGAAGACCAAGGGAGCAAAAGGTGAGCAATCTTCCTTCTGACACACCCATTTTTATCTAGGGTGTCACCAGAAGGTGCTGCCCACAGTTGGGGTGCGTCTCTCCTCATCAATTGAGGCAATCAATCAGGGTAGTTCCTTAGATGAGCCTCCCTATTCAGGTGATTCTAATTTATAGGCAACATTAAGCCAACCATAATATGTATTATCCCTTGTAATACCTCTGATTCACCTACTGAATGCCATCCTCTCCTCCCCCACACCCCGCACACCAAGGGGCAATCAGTTTCTTTGTTCAAGTCTGACACACCCTTGGCATGGTAAACCTTGCCTCAAAGTGAAACCCCTACTACAGTGTACTTGACCAGTAAAAGATGGAGAACTGAAATACAGACTTTGATAGCCAAGTATAGGCCTCTTTTGAGGATTTATTGAGGAGACAGAGCTCTTTCTGGCCATCATCTCTGCACAGAGAAATAGACGAGCCTTAGAAGTACCTCCATCCTGGGAAAACTCATATTATATACCCACTTGTGTTGGAGGTTAACAGCCAAGCTTCTGCCTCCAACCAGGCCAAATCTACAGTATACTTGAGGCTCCCTATGCAACTGTGGAAGGCTGCTCATTCACCGAAAATAACTTTTGCTTCTTTCCTTCCTCCCCCTTCCCTTCACCTCCTCTACTCCTTATCTGCCACTCAAAGGAGTATTTGCTTCACAAATCAGGAATATTAACAAAGACTCCGTACCTCAGGGTCAGTGTCAGAAGATAGCATCTATAGAGTTCGTACCATGAATGTTCTAGCATTAACTGCAGCCAATCTCTGAATTCTGCAAAATGAATGGCTCCAGATTTACCCAATATTGAGAGAAATCTGTAGCTCCATTTTATCCCAAGGACTATAAAGATAAAATTATCCTCAGCAAAGATTTTATGTTGTGATGTCTTCTTTGGCGACCCCCTTTAAAATTTTATGGAGGAGGTGAAGAGTAAGGGCACTCACCCAGAATTCAGCTGAAACCACCAGCTCGCCCACCCTGTATGATCTAGAAAGTCTCATTCCTGTCTCTCTCTCCAAACTCTGCCCTCTCAGAGAGTATCCTGCAGCAAAGAAAAGTGCCAGAAAGCCCAGTTCCACATTCTTGGTGACCCTTGCAACTTCATCCCCTCTTGCCACCAGCAGTCCAAGTTCTCGCGTAAGCGCTCAGCTTTCGATCATACTTGGGCACAAACCCAGTTTGTGGTGGATATGCCATCACTGCTGTCCTACAACCTATAGTCTCCCTGCTTTCCTTGGTGGGGGTGGCTTCTCTGGCCTCCCTCTCTGGGACTGGAGAACTTGCCCAAGAGTTGCTTTGCTCAAATAAACCTATGGTCATACCTTTTCAATTTGGCTTGATCTGGCTTACTGTGTTAGTGGAGAAACCTATGGGGGAGGGGCAGAAAACCTATCACCCAACCTGATGACTTGAGTTCCCTACCCAGAACCCACACAGTGGAAAAAAAGAGAACCAACAGACTGCCTGCAAAGCTGTCCTCTGTCTTCCATGGGCATGCCACAGCACATCTCTGCCCGCACACTCTGTCCCCATCAACATGCTAATAAATAATTACAAAAAATTAAGTTCTTAAAAATTCGTGTGCAGTTTTCATAACCTTAAAGAATTAAAGGTCCTCTGTTTGTTTTAGTAAAAGCTTCAACGTGGGAAGGTAGACACTGACATTATCTAACAAGGAGCCTGCATATTATCTCTTGGTCTCTACCCTTGTTCGCAATGTGGACTAGACGCTTTTGTCTGCATAGATCACTCCCAGTGCCACTTCAGAGAACTGGCTCTGGTTTATATGTCAGATTCTTGACAAATTTCTAAGCTTACTCTGTACCATTTTAAGATAGTAACATATATAACATTTCATAATTTTAATTTAATTATATATTTTTAATTTTTATTATGTTCTACTTACTTATTAGGGCAGGCACACTTGTGCAATGGGATTCAAACGCAAATCAGAGGGCAACTCAAAGGAGTCTTACTTCCTTCCACCATTGGGGTCAGGCGATGAGACTCAGAGCACCACTCCCTATGAAGCCCTCTTGCTAGCCCATACACTACAGTCTTAGTTTTTCATGCTGTAAATAACTTTCAAATACATCAAAGTCATCCATAGACACATATTTCATTCTAAGTAAGCCACCTTGACTTTACACACACTTTCCCTGCACACACACCTTCCCTGTGCACACACCTTCCCTCCACACACACCTTCCCTGCACACACACCTTCCCTCCACACACACCTTCCCTGCACACACACCTACCCTCCACACACACTTTCCCTGCACACACGCCTTCCCTGTGCACACACCTTCCCTCCACACACACCTTCCCTGCACACATGCCTTCCCTCCACGCACACCTACCCTCCACACACACCTTCCCTGAAAACACACCTTCCCTCCCAGCATTTCGTCTGACTCAATATTTTCTGTCTTCTAGGAGAAAAACTAAATTAGAATGGACATAATTTTAGTAACAGAAAGTAGAGATCATATACATTTTCACAGAAAACCAACCAACAAACCAACTATTGATCACATGACAGGCGAAGCTTCCTTAGGAGAGTCTGAGTGTGTCTGAACTACAAGACAGCTGTCAGTTCGTAGTGGATCCATCTGCATCCAGGCTGATTGTGAGATCGCTTACAGATATTTCCAGGGGTAAGGATGTGTGATTGTTCACAGAGGAAAGTCTTTTGTATCATCCACAAAATTTGACCTCTGCGATTTTAGCTTTAGAAAAAAAAAAACTAGACAAATGCATTTTTCTGAGCAACAACTGAAGAAAAAAAAAGTATTTGTGAGGGGCTAGATGGTGATGCTTTGAACTGCAAAGCGCAGTAAAATAAATGAGGTTCTCTTGACCTCTAGTTTTTAATTGATTCAGAGGGGGAAAATGCATAGCTAACTTCATATGTGCATAATGAGGTATTTGAAGGGAGAAGTAACATCTTAATAACATGTAATTAATGATGTTGTGCATGATCTCAAAGCAAGAAGAAGCAGAGTGATGGTCTTTGCAGTTAAAAATGTAAAAAGGACAGGTTGAAGCCTGATGTGGAAGTCCCCTCTGTATGCTGTGAATACCATTGGTTAATAAAGAAGTCGCTTTGAACCTGTTGATAGGGCAGAACTTAGGTAGGTGGGGAAGATTAAACTGAATGCTGGGGAAAAGAATGGAGTCAGAGAAACCCATGTAGCCTGCAGGAGACAGATGCTGGTACTTTACCTGGTAAACCACAGCCACGTGGCAATACACAGATTAATAGAGATGGGTTGAATTAATATGTAAGAGTTAGCCAATAATAAGCTAGGGCTAATGGACCAAGCAGTGATTTAAATAATATGGTTTCTGTGTGATTATTTTGGTTTTGGGTGGCCGGGGCAAACAAGTGGCCCTCTTCCTACAGAAGCCTTCAGTAATTATTTGGCTATATAAAGCCCAAAGCAATGAAGAAGGGTTCACAGTTCTTTTTATAGGCTCATAGCCAATAGTCTTAGAAGTCATATTTAGATTAAAATATGAGAACTTCTGATATTATGGCCATCATCATCTGTAGGTCTTCTTGGCCAACCTTGTGGAAGCGTTAAGAATCCACATTGCGGGGCTGGAAATATGATTTGGTAGTTAAGAAAGTAAACTAAGAGTGGGGTTTTGTGCCCGGTGCTACCACGGGCACCTGGACATGTCCACCCAAAGACACATACACAGAGATAAATCTTTTTCAAAGGTGGATTAACGTGTCTTTTCTTGAGTTCTCATCACTTAGATGCGGCACACCCAGTCTCTGAGGACATACGACTTCCCCTGTGGTATTTAATTTTGGTGCTTACTCCCCAACTGGTAAATATGCTCATGTTTCTATACCAACTAACCATTCTTATTTCTCAGAAATATGAGTATCCATAACCCCCCAGTAGTGTCAAGCTTCTCACACTGTCCTGCAATTACGATCGCACATATGAAATGTCTTAAGATAATTGTGCTCGGTGAGAGGAACTTTTGGGCTGCAGTCCTGCTGTGATATACTCCAGAAGGCTATATGTACCCACACCCCCCACTCGGGGAGCAGGTAAGTCGAGTTCTATCCCTACCAGGCCTTGGCCAGCATCCTTTGCTCTGCTTCCTGTCCACCGCTAGAGATTCGTGCAGCTGCACTGCCTAGCTCCAATCTAAGGACTACCCTGTACTGCCCTGGCTACCCACCAAATTTACCCAGGAAAGGCCAAAACAAGTAGCACCATTCATTGACAGACATTACAAAACACTTGTTGTTTTGCCCAGCAGCTCCAGCAACTCACTAACCCCCAAGGACTCCACAGGCGAGGTGAGTCTGCAAATAAATACTGGTCAGACTTTGAGCTCTGCTACCCGAGGGTCACACTGCTCTCCCAGGCCAAAGGTGCAGGATAGAGTTCCCTTGGTGGTGGTGGCACTGGTGCTGGTGCAGCTGTTTGAAATACCGTTCCATGTAACCCAAGCTCTGACTCAGATCCTCCTGCCTCCACTGCTAAAGTTTTCCCCACCATAGGGCTGCTCTGCCATGCCTAGCAAGAACGAATTTTCTCACTCGTTTTAGAGCTTGCCTGTGGCCACTGAGAAGCCATAGGGCCGGGGCGGGGGTGGGGGTGGGGGAGATGACAACAGTGTCTTTATTATTTAAAGAAAAAAATGCAATTGAAAAATGTAATTTAGAAAAATTATTTATCTTCGGGGAGGTAAATAAATGACTGCCCAACCATGTCAGGAAACCATCAGCATTCCCATCACACTAGCCCATGTTTGTTTGCTAAAACCCACAGTACAATACTTTCTAATCATACAGCCCTTTACTACATTAGAGTAAGGAAGCATCAGATGGCTTTAGCTGCTGTGACGGAGAGGGTAAGAATGTGAATAAAGCCATGGTAGTTCACTGCCGGAGAGGAAGGATGAGGGTTTGCGGGAGGACGGTGTCGGGGGCTTACATCTATAGGAACATGCTTCATTTTAATGTGGCTACTTGTAGATCTTTGTAAATAAACCACATGGCAGAGCCTGTTATTCAGGGCACTTCCAGCACCCCAAATTATAGCTAGACCATCCACGGATAAGTGCGCGTGCTAGTCAGCTAACTGCTCTGTGCCTCGGTGCTCTTTTCCAGAACAAAGGCTCATCAGTGGCAGCGCAGGCGGCTGTTTTGAGAATAAAACAGTAACATTAAACTCTAAGAATCTGCACATCACCAGCACATACAAATGCAGGCCAGCTACGACAAGAAACCACCTCTTTGCTCTGTGAGAGGACACAGGACCCATGAAATCACTGAGGTGCGATGTGATACAAAGCCAGCGCCCTTTTCCACCCCGTGGTACGTTAGGGTGAGGATGAGCCAGTCCCACTTGCTGGCTTGAGGTTCGCAGCACTATGAATGTCTCCATTCAACCACATTCAATTTAGCGCATGCTGATTTCTGCCCACAGCTCCCAAACACAGAAGTCCTTAAAGGAAACAAACAGAATTCCATTACACTAACAGATCCCTTACAAGGAGAAGCTGAGCGTTTTTGTTTTTGTTTTTTTAATTAATTAATTTCATTACTTAGCATTTTCCCCATACAATATATTTTGATCATATTCTTTCCCCTCCCCCAACTCCTCCCAGATTGTCCCACCTCCCTACCCACCCGACTTCACGATCTTCTTTCCTTTTCATTATCTCTCTCAAAACAAAAACAAAACCAAAACAGGAAAATCAATTTAAAGAAACAATTTAAAGAAAAAAAGAACAATAAGACAAAAGATGCCAAAACAAAACAAAATACACAAAAACAACAAAACAAGCATGGGGTCCATTTTGTGTTGGCAACTACTCCTGGACATGGGTCCTGCCCTGATGTGTGGTTGATACACCCAGTGTCACTCCGCTAGAGAAAACTGATTTTCCTTCTCCTGGTAGGAATCAGCTGCAAATAGCTCCTAGGTTAGGGATGAGGCTTTGTGTCCACTTCCCCTTCTCAGCGCTGGGACATCGTCTGGTTTAAGCAGGTATGGGTCTTGTGGTAACTGTCCCAATTGCTCTCGGTGTGAACTGTCCCAATCGCTCTCGGTTCCTTGGTGCCTCAGTCCTGTTGTGTCTGGATGATGACATTTGGAGTCATCCACCACCTTTGGCTCTTACTGTCTTTCTGCCTCCTCTTGGACTGGGTGAAGTTGGGATACTGCTACCTGTCTCCTCTGTGCCTCCTAGGCAACATCCTGGCCTTTATCCTCCACAGTCACCATCCCTACTACCAGGAGTTCCATCAGAGTCTAGCTTCGAGGTCCAGCACCCACTCACGCAGGGGTTGTCCTACTCCAAGGGGAACTGGAATGTCTTGATGTGTGATTCCGGATCACCTGTCTCTTAGTGTCTCTGTTAACTGCCATCTGCATGACTCTGTCCCTATATCTAATTATTCCCAGCCTCAGAAAGATTGAGAGTGATAGCTAGTTCCCAGTTTTCCACTGGATGATATTCAGTTACATCTGTTATTGTTACTCGGGAAACACAGAAAGCACATTGGTGAAGGTCTGGACCCACTGTTCACAGAACACCCAGAGACTTAAAAAAAAATGTGATCATGAACTTGCCAAATAATTTTAAAGAATGCTCAAACCAGGGCTGGCAGGATGGTTCAGTGGGCACAAGTGTTTGCTCGGCAAGCCTGACAACCATGGTTGAAGGGGAGAAAGACCCTGAAAAGTTGTCTGATCTCCATGAGTGTGCCAGCACCCACACATGGATATTATACATATACACACAAGGATAATAAAACATTTTAAAAATACATTTACCTTTGTTATAAAGCTATTAACATTATTTTATAAAAACAGAAAAGTGTTAAATATAAAGCTTTTCTCTACCAATTACTATTAGAAAGTCCCTTCTGGGACACGAGAGATGGCTCAGCAGTTAAAAGTATTTGTTGCTCTTGTAAAGGACCCAGGTTTAGTTCCAACCACCCAAACAGTGGCTCATAACCATTGATAACTCCAGTTCCAGGGGATCTGATACCCTCTTTCCACCTCTATGGGCAAACCAGGCACACACATGGTGTACATGCACTCATGCAGGCAAGATGCTCATATACATAAAAAATAAATTAACGTGAAAATATTGTAAAATATCTCTCTTATGTGTTTTCTGTCCACTTCACAGCTGGGGGTTTGGGGGGTAAGAGGATGACGCATTTATATTTAAATTATTTATATTTAAATTTATATCATATAAAATTTACATAAATTTAATAATATATTATAAATTATATATGATTAAATTATATGTAAATTACTATAAATTTTATATAAATGTATATTTAAATTATATATTTAAAGCTCTTAGGTTTGAGTCTTCCACATTCATGCAGACACAACCTTTGCATCCATCCATTCTATGATGGCAGAGGCTGAGAGAGGTGGGAGCAGAAAGGCAGCATTAATCCCCCAACAAGGACAGTCACGGAAGAGAAAAAGCAGGCTCTTGAATCCAGGCTCTTCTGTGAGCATGGAAGGAGAAAACAGCACGAGAAGTGGCAGGAGAGATCCTTTCAGAGGTTGAAGGACACGTTCTTGTGAAACACACTACAGCTTCCAACTTCCTTATCCATCTTCCTTGCTAAAAAACTGTTCTCCAAAGAAATGCCTGCTGGGCACCAATGAAACACCGTCTATGACAATACTCAGCCGTCATTTCAATGATGAATTAACTCCCCCAGAACCAGCTGTGCTCCTCACGGTAACTGATGCCTTGCAAGATCCTCAGAATTGTGAATATTCAGCAATCATTCAAACTGAACTTAATCAACTTGAAAACCTCTATGACATTCTTGCAAAGGCCATAAACAGTTTCTCACTTAGCCAATCCTACAGGTCCTCATGTCAGCCAGCAGTTCTTAGAAACTCATCCTTAAAAACCTGCTTTAAAATGCATGCCAAGCTGGACACAGGGTCACAAATGTATAGTCCCAGTTACGACTGAGGCTGAGGCAAGAACATTGCTTGAGGCCAAGAGTTTGAGCTTAGTCTGGGCAATATCGTTAAGCTACAAATGAATAAATAATTTTAGATGTATTCTCTCTTTGTTCTCAAGGCTTGCTTGACACTGCAGTTAGTAGCTGTTCCATTACCTCATAGCTCCAGGAAAGGATCAAATGAAGGTCCGTCATCAAATGATTACACCTTTACTATCAAGGACAATAAATCGCCTTGTTTTCTGTACTGGAGGCCAAACCAAAGTGAAGCAACCCCACTGAGGGACAGTTGGCAACTCTCTTCAGTGAGTGGAATCCAGGGATAGACCGCCCTGTGACTCCCAGCTGATCAACCTCTGTCCCACAAGCACATATAAATTTAATAATATAAATAAATATAAATATAAATAAATATAAATAAATGTAAATAAATAATATAAATTTAATAATATAATTTTAATAATGTTTATTTACAGAGTTCTGCTATAACTTGTGAAGGAGAATGTGTTGTTAAGGGCTCTCTCAGTTTGGCACAGGATAATGAAGAGTAAAATGCTATAAAACTCTAATCCAGTTAAGAAGCAAGAAGCTAACAAAATATGTTTTAAATAAGTTCTAGAATATCTGCAATATCCAAAAGAACCTGTTCTAGTTATATTCATGGGTATGAAACGTTGGTTTTTAGTACTTTTCAATTCATAAACATATTCTCTGTGATGACATACTTTTCCTACCCATGGTACAGCTCACGTGTTACTATATATCACACTACATATGAAAACATTACAGCCACTCCCATGACTTTAATTAAATCTTGTTAAGATCACTAGTACCAGGCCTAGTGATATTATGACTCACACCTGAAATACAAATACTTTGGAGACAGAGACAGGAGGATTGCTGCAAGTTTGAAGCCAGCTGGAGCTGCATAGTTCTAGGTTAGCTTGGGCTGCTGAATGTTCTGAATGAGACCCTGCCTCAAATGAAAGAAAAAAAGGAGAGAGAGAGAGAGAGGGAGGGAGGGAGGGAGGGAGGGAGGGAGGGAGGGAGGGTGAGAGAGAGATGGAGAGAGGATCGGTACTTCTGCATGGATAACAGGGAGGCAGCCCTCAGAACTGCCATGTTAGCACTCTCTTCTCATCTTTCTGCTCTACTCTCCTCAGGGCTTGTCTCTGGACCTGACAATCCTAAGATGATGTTTGCTTCATGGGGCATTTAGTCCTGCTTCTAAACAAGAGAGAGAAGGGAGAGATGAGGGGGGAAAAAAGTGCAGCTCAGAGATCAAGATAGCAAAATGTTGCTCAAATCCCCAGAAGATCACCACAATAGTCTCCTTGGACAAAGTTGCCTCAAGGCCACATTTTTCCTGCTGTGACGAAAGCTGAGATAATAAAGCACTTTTTGCTTTCTTTTTATTTTAGTAATGTTTGGACTGGCCACATCACTTTGTAAAAGAGTGCTCTACTAATTAATACTAGGTCGGTTACAGTCCCTACCTAAACACTCTACATGAAACATATCCCCTGTACTTGCTAAGTAGACATGGCTAACACTTACCTCTTGCGACTATTTTCTTTACCTGTGAAATAATGATAATATTTTCCTGGCATGTATTTGAAAGAGTATGGGAGATGATGCCCATGGATGTCCAGTGTGATCCTGGACATTTTATGGGTGTATGGTAAAGTCTGGTTGCTGCTGTTACTCTGAGATCGGTGGTAAGCTGACTGGTTGATTAGGGTTTAGGATTTAGCATGCAATCACTGGAAAAATAAAACTTCAGATGAAGGATGTAATATTCCAAAGATTTCAAATTAGAAAAGACAGTATCAGGAAATAATAGTGTGTTAATAATATGTTGTTTACCAAAATGGTTTACCAAAACCATTACTCATGATAGTTTGGAAGTTGTTGGTAAGATGTATATTGGCCTGGAAAGGAAAAAATGGTATTCACAATGTGTTAAGGGTTTTGAATGCCACTGTGCAGATAACATGAAACCTTAAAGATCTGGTTTGGGGTTTTGTTCTGTTCTGGGTTTTTCGTTTTGTTTTGGCTTTTGGTTATATTGAGACATGATCTTGCTAGGTAGCACAAACTGATCTCTAACTCACCACCCTTCCCCCACACCCCAGCCTTCTGAGAACTGGCATTACAGATGTGCACAAACATGCTTAGCCCATTGAGTCTTGGATGTAGGGTGAAGTCTGAATTCTACTGTAGTTCAAGATCATCCTGATATGTGGGGATAGCTCAGTGAGTAAGAGTGCTTACTGTAGCCCATACTTGAACATCTGAATTAACATGCCCAGGCCTCCATGTAAAAAGAGCCAAGCCTGGCTATTTTCTTATAACTCCAGTTTTCTGGGGATGCAGAAGAATGAGAGTCTTGGGAGAGTTCTGGTGGCCAGCCTAGCTCAGGTTCAGTGAGAGACGCTGTTTCAAAGGAATAAGGCAGGAACCGGACAGGATACCCAGCATCCTCCTCTAGCCTCCTCAGGCTATCTTGGCTCTGCACACCAGCATAGACGTGTGTAACCGAAAAAGAAAAGACAAGGTCCACTCTGGAAGCAGAGCTTCTCGGGGTCTGGAGAGAAATAAAAGCAAGAGACAGTGTGGGCTGATTTATAATGAAGCAAACATAATAGGCTGGAGTACCATGGTAGTGGTAGCACCAGAACAGAAAACAGACTGATCTGGGAGTCATGCTTGAAACATCAATTACAAAATTTGGCATCCAATGAAAGGCCAGGAAGAAGGTCAGGCCAATGTAGTGAGATGATCTTAGAGTTTCATGAGTCCTTGCCCAGTGTGGAAGGCAGAGAACGGCCAGGAAGGACAAGGCCCTCTTCTAAACAGTGACAGAATGAAGAAGGCCATTGAAAGCTAAGGATGAATGATCATATACCAGGAAGAGAAGCATTTACTAACGCCTCAAAATAAGATATCTAAAATTTTTCTCCTCTGGGGGGTAGGGGTCTGTTTTATCCCTGAAAAAGAATTTCCTCAGTCAAATGAACAAATCTGTCATGTGATGATACCCAATTCCATCTGTTTCCTAACTGTGTCCACTCAGATCAATTATTTCCTGTTGCAACTGCATTAGCATAGAAATAGCCAGAAAGTATGCAAATGGGTTTCTGAAGAAAATTCTCTCTTAGTTTTCTCTGACTAGCACATTTCTTTGTTCGGAAATATTTGCCATTTTCCCCTTTTCAGAGGCAGAGAGATAGGGTGAAAGGCCTCCTGGTTTCTCTCACGGTGTTGTGCGACCAAGGGATCTGGGCTGGGTTTCAGCCATCACCAGTCACAATAGAAATCCAGCAGAAAGGCAGACTGGGGAATCACTGCTGGGATCAAGGCACTGTGGCTTTATAAGAACAGGGAGAAAGACAATCGCCCCATTGACAAAGCCATTGCTTCTCAGCTTCAGCACCAGGCATCCAAAGCTGACCGGAAAACAGCTTCGGAAAGAAAGCAACAACCTCCAACAGCTCAGAATCAATACAGTGGCTTCCATCTCCATTTCTACCGTGTTGGTTGGTGTCTTGGCATTTTGAATAGTTTTACATTATCTAAATGCATTCTCAAGGTGGCAGAACAGGGCAATTAGAATCCAAGACCTTCCCTGTGAATAGAATCTCTGAAAATGATCTTACTCAGAGCTCCTATACAGACACAGCAGCGTTTAGGGATCATCTAGTATTGTTTCTAGTGAACTGTGTGTTTATTTTAAGCTTCAGACACCCTTTAAGAAATGTTGCGTACATTTTCTTCTAGCCCTTTTCTTCATAACTGATCGATCCCCTTGTCCATTAGGAAAAGTCACAAAACTTTACTTCAGCTTTTAATTTGGTGCCTGGTTGCCCTTAAGCAGCGGATTACCAGTCCTATAAAAGAGACCCATTTCGTACTTCTAAATTTTCTCCACATTGGACTGGGAGTCCTTACTCTGTGCCATCGTATACTGTCTGGACTCTCCAGGTATAGCAGATAAGAGCTTATCTTGGCTCTCAAAAGAGACTTTAGACTTTCAAATACTGATGGAATCTTTTGAAGTGGGACTGAATGCATTTTGCATTAGGAGACGGCCATTAGCCTATGGGGGCTAGGGTCAGAATGATTTGAATTGTCCCAACAGGAGCCTGTTGTTAAGTATTTTTCTAGCCGACAAACCTCTCCCCCGACGCAAATAATCCTAATCAGACAAAATCAGACCGAATTAAAAGATGCCCATGTTTAATGGTTGCCAGCTCGTCCAGGTGGCTCCAGGGAAAAAACAGAGATGGAAAAAGGGAAGAGAGGATATCACATGTTCATTCTCGGGGGGGGGGGCAGTTTAAATAGCCTGTGGGTGTGGTCTTGACCCTCCCTGAGGAGGGGGTCACCATTTGGAGAGCTTTCTCTGGGGTGGAGTCTGGACTGCGGCCACTCCCAGAGGAGGGGGCTTGGAATGGAGTTTTCTGCCCAACATTTCAAACTCCTTGTACATATGGATACCAGGGGGGGCTGAGGTGAAGCTCCCAGCTAAACTCTTGTGTGTTTAAGCATTTGGTGCCCACATGGTGGCACCTTCTTCCCAAAGGAGGTTCCAGAACCTTTAAATGTGGACTTTAGGTGGAGGAGGCAGTTTATGACGTCTAAAGGGCTTTAGCTGGCTCAAGCTCTGCGCTCCCAATTTCACTGGGATGTAACAACCCTCAATTACCAGCCTTGGAACTGTACCATCCTTGCTTTCTCCACCATGGTGGGGCATGTGTGTGTGTGTGTGTGTGTGTGTGTGTGTGTGTGTGTGTGTGTGCTAGTCAGAGTTATGTAAAGGAATAGCACTGACAAAATGAATATATAACAAGAGGGGATTTATTGGATTGGCATGCAGGACGTGTCCTGATGGCACAACAATGACCATCTCAATCCATGAGGCTAGAAGTCTCCACAGTCCCAACCTGGTGCTGGAAGCCAGAAGAAACCCCAGAAAACTGTTGGTCTTTAGTCTACATCAGAATCCTAAAGAAGTTGGTTCTGATATCAGCAAAGGAATGCCTCAGCATCAAGACAGACGAGTTTGCCTGTTGAGGAATATTATTTTAAGGTGGTGTTGCCTTTGTTTATGCTGCATTTGTTTAACTCTGCGAAGCTGTGATTCTTTGCCTGTCTAAAACACCTGATGGTCTAATAAAGAGATGAATGGCCAATGGTGAGGCAGGAGCAAGGATAGGCGGGGCTGGCAGGCAGAGAGGATAAATAGGAGAACCAAGGAAGAAAAGGAGCAAGAGAACAAGGAGAGGAGGACATCAGGGGTCAGCCACTCAGCCAGTCACAGAGAAAGAAGTAAAGAAAGGCATACAGAAACAGAAAAGGAAAAACCCCAGAGGCAAAAGGTAGTCAAGATAATTTAAGTTATAGAAAGCTGGCAAGAAGTAAACCAAGCTAAGGCTGGGGATACATAAATAAGAACACATCCGTGTATGATTTATTTGAGAGCTGGGTGTTGGGCACCCCTGAAAAGTCAAAAGATGAAAACATCAACAACACTTGCCAGCCAGTGTGAAAACAAAGAGTTAAAAAGCAAAGTTCCTTCTTCCTTTTACCTGGTCTGCCACCAGCAGGTGCCCTCACTTTTAGGGTGGGTCTTCCTGCTTCAACCACTCTCGTCAAGGAAATCCCTCACAGGAGAGTGTCCAGCAACTTGGATTCCCATTGATTCAAGCTGACAGGCAAGATTAGCTATCACAGGATTTTATTAAGCCACAATGAGCCCTTCTCCTGTATGTTGCTTCCACCAGGTAACCTGTTGACATGGCAAGGAAAGTAACTGTTTGACATACAGCAATGGAAACAGACAACGCCGTTCTCATCTTCTATGTTCCCCTAACCACACAGTCTACAAAGCTGAAAAGTAAAGGTTAAATCAAGGTTATCCAGCTAGCTATTAATTTCTTAATGCTAAATCTAGTGTTCCATTCATTACTCTATCTTTATTAGCTTAGAAGTCATGCCTGGCATGTAGTATAAGTTCAAAATTTGTAGAACACAGATTAGTGTCTAAGCCAAGCTATCATGGCTTCTAAGAAGCTTGTTTAATAAACCATTTGCTCAGAACATAAGGCAGGGAAAAGAATTCGAAGAACTTGGATTAAGGTTGCTCTTGGTAGCTCTGATTCTGACCTCCTAAATTAAATTACAAACTGAAATGCGGCTGCTAGAACCCTGCCGCCAGTGTTGCCGCAGCCAATGCAAAGCCTGCAGTGTCTAACACCATCTCTGGCACATTTATTTTCAAAAAAGTGAGTTCCGTTTGCCAAATACTCATGAGACACTTGGAATTCTAAAACTTGGTGTTTGCGGTCTTAAGAAATCACAGCACCAAGCTCAGAGAAGCATGGGATACAGCTGGGATGCCAATTAGCCCTTTTCCAATTAGCACTAATTTCAATTAGTGCTGTTGAACTTCAGCTACAAATTAGGGCCTGTTCTTGGCCCTCTCAGGAACATTATAACATTTAATCTCACCTCCCTTCAACCCTGATCCAGACATTGGTGAGGCCATCTCAATGTTACAGATGATAAAATGTCAGGATGCCAACCTTTGATTGGAGTGTGGTACCCCTAAATCTATAACAACAAAGAAGAGGGGGGAAGGGGAAAGGATACGATAGCATGATCAAATTTTAGTACTTATCACAGGTTAGCTAATGTGTTTTAAACTTCACTAGCATTATTAGCAAGCAAATAAATGTACCCTTAAATGAAATAAGATTTCAGCTGGGCTGTAACAAATGGACTTAGAATGTTTTTCTGTATTGTCTAACAGTTCATTGGAATAAATATTGCTTATAATTAAATCATACAGTAGTGGAAACAACAGTCAGATTTCTTTAAAATCTGTCATAGCTGCTCATTTTAATTTGATACTGGGTATCTATCATGATACTGGGGGAAACTGATGTGCTATTTGAAATGGATTTGCTGCTGGTCCCCGGCAGTGCGGCAGGTCCCCAAACAAAGGTGGCTGGTCCCCAACCATGTGGCGGTAGGCAGCGGGCCCTGAAAGCAGCCAGTCCCAGGCAGAGACAGCTGCCAGTCCCCGAGCGGTGGCTGGTCCCAGGCAGGGAGACACGTGGCGGGTCCCCAAACAAAGTGGTTCCCAGCCATGTGGCAAGAGAGAGACAGATACACCATGCAGAGTAAAGTTGAACATTTATTAGGTGGGTTATTGAGGGGAAGGAAAAAGGGGAGAAGGGGAGAGAGAGAAAGAGAGAGAGGGAGAAAAAGAAAGAGAGAGGGGGAGAGAAGAGAGTGAGCAGCTGTCTCTCCAAGAGAAGGGGGACAGAGAGAAAGTGTGTGAGCACACGTGCGATGTTAAGGCTAGAAGCTGGAAGGGAGTAGGCGTGGCTTGTCTCTTAAAGAGACAGAACATTACACTATTAATGATAGAAAATATGTTTTCTGAAATTACTACACCCACATATGTCCTATGTATATATTAGCTTTTTTAATCCTCACATAATACTTTGAGTTACAGAATATTATCCCCACTCCCATTTTCAAGATGTGAACATTGCAGCACAAAGAGGTTAAGGAACTTCTCCAAACTTACACAGCTCATGTAAGATACATGCAAACAGCCCACCTTCTCGATGCAGGTTCTTCAACCCTACACTCGACAACCATGGACTCTAGGATCTCTAGAGTCTCATCCATAGTCGAGGGGGTGAGCTGTTGTTTTGATAGTAATGCTTTGACATTTGAACTACCAAGTTTCTAATCCTTAATTCATTAATTTAAAAACCTACATTCAACAAAAAGCGTGCCATGCCCATGATGATGATCTGGGCACTTAGGATAGAAGAATGGTATGGGAGAACAATTCTATATCTGTCAATTATGTTTTAAATAAACACTGATTGGTCAGTAGCCAGGCAGGAAGTATAGGTGGGACAACCAGACAGGAAGTAGAGGCAGGGCAATAGGAACAGGAGAATTCTAGGAAGGAGGAAGCCCATTCCTCAGCAGTCCTACCCAGACCACAGAAGAAGCAGGATGTGACCTGCCCCGCTGAAAAAGGTACTGAGCCATGTGGCTAACGTAGATAAGAATGATGGGTCAATATAAGTTATAAGAGCTAATACAAAGCCTGAGCTAATGGGCCAATCAGTTTATAACCTAATGTAGACTCTCTGTGTCATTTTCTTTGGGGGCTTACCAGCTGTGGGAATTGGGCAGGACAGAAACCCCAACAAAGCAGGCCCACATGTTACAGAAGAACTAACTTCTTGCCTTGGAAGTTACTAGAAAGTAGGAAGAGTATTTCTGTTCACCTGGGTTCTCCATGAATCAGTCTCTGATGATGTCTCACTAAAGGAAAAGTGTTATTTCCAAGCATGACCTCTGTGGGTGGAAGACAGAACTGGGGGCATGCAAGATGACCCATGGATGAATGGAAGAGCTGTGTAAGAAGCCAGCCTTGACTCTGGTGTGAGGCACTCTATCCAGCTGGACACTGGGGAGAGCATTCCTTGCCTGTAGTGCTAACACCTTGCTCCGGGCAGACATGTTTGCTGCTCTTGAGCTTTGAGATGCTTACTTTCTCCTCCTAAACTAATTTTTGTTCTTGGATATTGGGTGAAAAACTCTTTCATTCCTTGTCTTACTTAGGGTGACTATTGCTGCAATGAAACACCATGACCAAGAGCAACTTGGGGAGGACAGGATTTATTTGGCTTATGGTTTCCCATCACGGCTCATCATCAAAGGAAGTCAGGACAAGAACTGAAACTGGCCAGGAACTTGGAGGCCAGAGCTGATTGATGCAGAGGCCATGGAGGGGTGCTGCTTATTGGCTTGCTCCTCAGGGCTTGCTTAGCCTTCATTCTTATAGAACCCAGGATGATAAGCTCAGGGGTGGCACCAACCACAATGGGCTGGACCCTCCCTTATCAATTAAGAAAATTTCCTGCAGGGTTGCCCACAATCTGATCTTAAGGAGTTATTTTGTCAGTTGAGGTTCCCTCCTGTTGGGTGACTATAGTTTGTGTCAAGTTGACACAAAATTATCCAGTGTACTTCCTTAAGATGTTTCTTAACTGACACATTTTCCTTCATCAATACCACCCAACTCACTGTAGCATTTCCAACTGCCTTGACATTTGTCACTTTCTAATGTTTCTCTTCCTATTCACACCTAAAACCATGCCAGGTACCTTCAATTTGCTATATATATATTTAATGGTTTCAGGTGTATCACTTGTCTCTGGGGTTGTTATGCTCATTCAAAGGTAAATAACAACAACAACAATAATAAATAGCAGCTCAGTGGAGAGATGGCTCACTGGTTAAAAATACTTACTGCTTTGAGAACTGAATTCAGTTCCCAGCACCTATGTGGTGACTCACAACTGTCTGTAACTATAGTTCCAAGGGATCTGGCCCTCCTTCCTCTGACCTCCATCATACATACATGCCAGCAAAACACTCATAAACATGAAACAAAAGTTCTCAAAAGTAATAATAACAAGGAGAAAACTTCTGGATTTTGAAGCCAAATGTTAATTTTGGAGTGTGCAGTAGTCAGTAGGTTTCAATCTCAAGCCTTGCTTTACAATAACAAAAATTGTTCTAAGTTTGTTTAGCTCTCATAAATACATTAAGAATAGTGCTGGTAAGTTAGATAGCAGGGTTTTATTACAGAATATGAAAATGAAACCCTTCTTCTACCCCTCCCAAAAATATCTGGTAAAAATTAAAATTAAAAAAAAACAGAATAATAGAAAATTAGTTAATTTAGAAAAATACAATCTTTTTCTCTCATTTAGCACTAGAAATTTCCATGAACAAGAAGGTACTAATCAAATTTCACAAGTATCCTTTAAGATTTCTAAAGTTAAGGATTTAAACAGTCAAGTTAAAGCATCATCACATGAAAGAAAAGTACGAAAGCCAGCAAAGATCAATTACAACAGAACAGTAAAGTTTGGTGTGACTTAACCTATACCTCATTTTAATTAGAATACTACACAGTTTTCAAAACCTTGAAAACCAATATAAAGGTAAAAGAAACATGTCAAACATTTATTTAGCACATTAGTGAAGGAAACAGGGGCAGCTCAACCCAGTTCCAGAGGCACAAACAGGAAGGGCCACCAAGCATAAACATCAAAAGGGTGCTCTTTAGATATGTATAAACCACCTCCCAATTCACTCAAGCTCAGAAATAAACAGTGAGAACAACAACATGGCCAATGATTAGTCTTTAAGACACAGGAAGTCCTGTCTCACTGTATGGTGAGTTCTCAGTTTTACAGAGGTGTTAATTGACTCTGTAAGCTTCCTTGCTAAGATCAACACAGTGAGAGCCATTCCATACTGAAAACCAACCCAGTCAGAAATTAACTTAAGTAAATATTTCATCAACAATGTCAAAAAGTCTCTTTTATCCCAGATTTTAAAAAATTGTTACTTTTGGTTGTCTTAGTTTGAGCCTAAGGAATTAGAGTTAAGAAATTCATCTCAATAAAGTTCCTTGTGGTTTCTACAAATTAGGGTAAATTCTTTTCTCCTTGTGGTCTCTAAAATATGATGTTTTTGGCCTGCCAAGTGAGAAATGAATGATTTGCAGTCAGTTAGCTCCCTGAAACATATCAGAGCAGTCCTCTGGGACAATTTTATGGGCATTGAGTTTGCTATCCAGTACAACATTTGTTTTTTCACAGTGGGTCAGGCAGAACCAACAAAAAATGGTATTTACTCCTAACACGCAGAACACACATATGTTGGGATCATTTGGAGTCCTGGCCTCCAGCTTCTCTACCCTGCTAGTGATCTTTACTTTCCTTCTGATTTGAGTTACTGAAAGCTGTGTCAAAATTGTTTACCAGCTCTGCTTCACGAGCACATGTTGCCTTGCCTTGAGGATCAGAGGATAAGGTTTCCACCTGTTGGCCCACCTGACTGTTGGGTATATAAGCCTCCATGGTGCTATTGAATAAAGGGCTTCTTACCAGTGACTAGAGGTCTGTGTCTCTGTCTCTCTGTCTGTCTGTCTGTCTGTGTGTCTTTGTCTGTTTCAACCTCCCGCCCCTTGCCTGAAGCTCACCAACTGTATGGTAGCGCATAGAGCACAGACAGGCGTTGTGTGCTGCACACATAAATGATTTTGGTTACACCAATAATTTGTGTAATTATATCCTGATAAAAAAACAACAGCAAGGCCGGCCAGGTGGTGGTCGTCCGTGCTTTTAATCCTGGCACTCAGGAGGCAGAGGCAGGCAGATCTCTGTGAGTTCGAGGCCAACCTGGTCTACAAATTGACTTCCAGGACAGCCAGGACTATTACAAAGAGTAAACCTTGTCTCAAACACCACACATACACACAACAACAGAAAGCAAGCAGTTGCAGATTCTTTTGTGACTGTGTGCTGAAATGTAGTTACCACTTTTGTAAAAAGCCGGAAGACTCAGTAACATAGCTGGTTACTGAGGCCTCTGGGAAAATGAGTTTCTATTCATGTATATCTTCTTTTAGTTTGCAAAGGCACCATTCACCAACTGAGTAGGGAGAGAGCCAGAAGAAAGAAAAGAGGCTTTCTATGCATTTGTCAAAAAGAAAGACCATGAAAAATAGTATCGAGTTTAGATTTCTCACTCATATTTAAATCTAAATCCTAAGACAGCAGTTCATTTTCATCCTTTCAAGGAAAACATCAAACAAATATAAATAACATCATTATGTGGCACTCCAATAGACGCTTCCATTGTTTTCCAGTTTGACACCATTAGATATCATAACATATTCATTCATCAGAAAAAACTCAGTCATACCACCCATTTGTGGTTTTCTCTTCAGTCTAGGTATTGTGTATTTCCTGTAAACTCTAGGTGAAGAGGAAAGCTCTGGAACCTTGTGAAAAGGACTGTGTCCTAGGCAGGATCTTAAAGAACCACTGGCTCTCAAGATTTCCTCTACGGGCTGCAGAGATAGAAGGGACTTCCCACATCAATCGCCAAGCCCTGGCGAGCTACAAATCACACAGAACCCAGACAGATGGTGGAAACAGAAAACCAAGTCCCACAAGTTGTCTTCTGACCTCTACTGACCTGTACTCATGGTATACCAGTGTGCATGCCCCGCGACAAAATAAATGAATTAATATAGTAAAATGCTTTTTAAAAAATCAAAATGTTGCCGGGCAGTAGTGGTGCATGCCTAGAGTTCAAGGCCAGCCTGGTCTACAAGAGCTAGTTTCAGGACAGCTAGGGCTGTTTCAGAGAGAAACCCTGTCTCCAAGAAAAAAACGAATCAAAGCCTCTGACTCTCGAGTGCTGGGATTAAAGGTGTGTGCTACCACTGCCCGGCTTACACATGAATTTTTAAAACTAATTTCTTTTTCAGATTCACCTTGGTCCTATCTATAAACAGTCTTCTGCTTTGTTGGTTTCTGTGAGAAAGCACTTATTTTTCTTTTTCTGGGAATTCTCAGAATTTGTATATATCTAATTGTTTATCCTCAGTAAAGTGACTAACCCAAGCCCTGCTCTTTTAAGAAATGTTGTAGCAATACTTTAATGCTTTCCAAAGCTATGAAAATTGTCTGTCAATGAGGGCTAGGGATTTCCACTATCACAGACACAGAGAGCTTCAATCTCTGGCTTTCCACTTTCCGCTGTAGGTCACAGCATGGAAACCCTCAAACTCTGGTCTTGAGCTCAAGAAGGTAGTCTCTTTCAGAGGGAATGAATGCTTTTCTTTTTGATTTGTGCTTTCAAATAGGCAAACATACAAGAGACAGATTTTCTACTATCTCCTACTTGACAGAAAACACTATCATGTACTTGACTGGAATGGGCAGACCATGACCAAACTTTGAACCATTGCAGACACCAGTGGATAATACCTCACTGGCTTTGCAATAGCCACACATATATACAGCGAGAACAGTCATTTTCAACCTCCCTAATGCTGTGTGGGGACCCCCAACCACAAAATCATTTTCATTGCTACTTCATAACTTGCTTTGCTACTGTTATGACTCATAATATAAATATTTGTGCCTTCTGGTGATCTTAGGCAACCCTATGAAAGGGCTGTTGACCCCAAAGGGGTCACGACCTACAGGTTGAGAACACTGATATGGCAGCTGCTTTCTCAATCAGTTGAAAGTAGTTTGTGGTTTGATCCGATGTTGTTGGATGTGTTCCTCCAAAGACTTGTGAAATAAAGACTTCTTCATAGAATCTGATGCTATTAAGAGGTAACCTGAGCTTTAAGAGGTCAGCCTAGCAGAGGGAACTTGAATATTGTGGATGCTCCCCTCAAAGAAGGATGTGATTCAGAGATGAGCTGGGTGCCCATCCAAGGTGGTTGAAAGAGAAAAATCAAAGTCCTTTTAGAGCCAAGGTGTACCAAGTGGGCCCATAGAAAAAGTGGGATACTCAGAACAAATGCAAGCTTTACACTTGGGCCTGTTCTTTGTCCCCTGGCTTGCTTGGGGTTCCCTAAAAGATAAGCAACTTTGCACAACAGGTGTTCCCTTCATGATGTTCTGGTTCGCCGAAGGCCCAAAGCAACAAGGCCAAATGACTCTCAGCTGAAACCTCAGGCCAAAATAAGATCTCCTCTATATAAGTTCATGATCTTTGGACAATGTTGTCATGGTTGTGGAAATGGGACTAACACAGATAGCCAGTATTTCTCTATCTGTCTGGCCCAAACCACAATTAAGAAAAGGCAGAGATGGACTGGCAGACTGCCAAGAAACAGAAATAAGCAAAAGGACTGATGAGCTTGGGATTCTCACAGGACACAGGAAGAGAAGTGTTTGATTTAAACAGTTTCTGGGTTGCACTTCTTGCATCATTGGTCATGGCTGGGGAGTCTTTTTGGGCACTCTACAGTGACAGCTTCCAAGAATGGTGAGGCATAATGAAAAAATTGTGGTAAAACCTGGTTTTTATGTAACTATCAAGAGAGTCTCAAACACATATTGACTTGTCACCGAAGAAAGTAACTCATAAATGTGTTTCAAAAGTAACCATCATCCTCACTATGTGTTTGCCCATGTGTATGATATATGTCTGGCCATGATATGTGTGTGGATGCGTGTGCAGAACACAGATGTGGAGGGAGGAGGACAGCTTCGTGAAGTCCTTTCTCCCACTGTTATGTGGATAGTGGGGACCCAGGTCAGGCCACCAAGCCTGTACCCTTACTTGCTGAGCCATCTCACTGGCCAAATGTGGTTTTAAGAGCACACAAGGAGGCACTCAATAAATGAAGGAATGTTGAAATAAGATGGCTAGATCAGATACAAAAGTGATTCATGTCCTTAGGCCCTGTCCTTTCTATTAGACAAACTCTTTACATCTCTGCCTAATAAAAATCCTCAAGTTAAAGCCAAGCGTGGTCACATACTTGGGAGGCCAAAGTCGGAGCACTGCCACTAGTTGAGACCAGCTTGGGCTGCACGGTACCAGGTTACATAACAAGACTTTACTCAAAAGAAAAAAAAAAAGTGTAACTCCAAAGGTTACCATGTGACTTTATGATCTATGTTGTTTTTTTGTTTTAGCCAGTTTCTTTGTTTAGTCAGCATACATTCACTGCACACTGTACTGCATTCACAGATCCACGGTGAATAGTGTATGGTCAAGAAAGGACATAACTGCTGCACAGGTAAATTATCATTCACTGAATCTGTTGGATGATGCTCCATTTGGTAATGAAAGGACATATCATTCTTTTTGCTTTATAGCCAAGGCTTCAAAATCTTTCTTACCAATTTTATATGTTTATAAACATAGGAATTCTGTGTCTTCAATTAGCCCAAGTACTAATATTTCTTTGCCAGAAAGTCTACACTGTTTATCGGAAGCTTATCTTCAATCTTAATGTCAGCTGTCACCAACCAGGTGATGCCAAAATGAAATTACTTAGAGTCAAAGAGGTCAAGATTAGAGAGCTAACCATAGCATTAGAAAGGAATCAAACCGATCAACTATGGGTGCAGAGAGAGTGTTTGAACATATCCCTTTTACAGGGGATAATGTAGAATACATCTGGAGTTCAGGGAAACTTAGGGATGTCCCAACATGTTACAAGAGGTAATTAAACAGGGCCATGGATCTGGCTTCTATGAGCCCTAGGGTGAGGAAAATTCTGAACAGAAGCAGAAAGAGTTTGAGAAACACCAAGATTAAAGAACTGCAGCCAATTAGTGTACACAGCCCCAGGGGACTGAAGACTAAGGAGCTGCCTCCTCTCTGGCACCTGGACGACTCACAGCTTGGAGAATGCAGTGACCAAACTCTGTGACCCACAGAGGTGTGTGTTTATGGTGCGGCCATGAGGCGAAGCTAGCCAGGACCAGATCTTTACTCCCAAATACCTTGGGGCAACACAGTTTATGAGAGGACTAGACTGAATAATGTAAGACTATCATGAGCTCAAATTAAGCAATTAATGTCTGAACCCCACTACTGCATTAGCAAGATGGGTGACTCAGCCAAATGAGGGCTGTTTAAACAGATCCCGGAGCATTTATACCCAAGGCTGGAGAGGTGAATGAAATGGTAACAAAAACATTCACGGAGCCGTTCCCCAGATTTCAGGCTTAACCAAAAGGTAAGCCTGCACTGGTATGCATTTTTGAGATTTAAGGTTTTTTTTTTCCTTTTATGTGTGACTTATTAAGATGTATTGATATATTGACGGTATTTAGGTTCTGTTTTAAAGTCCATGCTTTAAAAAATTAAATAGACATAAACCAGCAGTGGTGGCACACACGAGTGAGAAACAAGACCCTCACTCTCTGATAATAAATTGGAGATTAGTGAAAATGAAACCCTTCTTAATATACCATCTGTCAGAAGGAACACCAGCACAGAAAAGGCAAAACGGTTGGTGTGGTGATTTGGTGTAAGACAGTGGTCTTTAAAGTTGCCCATTGTGGGAAATTCCTGCTCTCTTTGCTCCTAAGGCTGGTACTCTGGAGAGGGGCAACCTTCGCGTTCTTCTAGAACAGCCCCTTCCCAAATTCCCCATTCTACTTGTTCAGCCTTATCTAAGGAATATTCTGGAACTTGAGGATGCTACTTTTCCTTCCTCCCCCATTTTCTTTTTATTGTGGCCTCAGTTCATGGTAGATGGCCTGCAACTTTCGAACACTGCTGAGACAGCCAGATAACAGACACCAGCGGGGGCAGGGAGGGGACAGGGAGGGGACAGGGAGGGGACAGGGAGGGGACAGGGAGGGGACAGGGAGGGGCCGCGCCTACTGCTCACTGTGACTTTTTGATGGGCTCTAAGTGCACCTCATACTGAAAATGGACCACAGGGCTTCTTTCTCACTTGTGTATGATGCCAGCATTCCAGATGTGGAAACAGGAGGATTAGGACTTCAGGATCATTCTCAGTGACACAAGTTCAAGGTGAACCTGGCCTACATAAAACCCTGCCTCAAACACACACACACACACACACACACACACACGCACGCACGCACGCACGCACGCACGAGATATATGTGTATAGGCCAAAAAGGAACAAAGGATAAGAGACCCCTAAACAAGAACAATGGAAAACAAAATACCCTGAGAGAGGCTGCACAATAGGAAAGCAAGAGCCAGCTCATCTGGCAATGTGTGTAGAGAGAAGCTGTGTAAAGGCAGAGTGTTTTACGGGGGTTTGAAGAGTGAAATACCACTAAGAAACATTGAAAGGAACATGCTAGCTACACTTGGTTAATACAGCAGCACAAAACCCTCAGCCAATGTTCAGACCCTTGCTTCATAAATGACTCATGCCCATTAATACTCTGGAAACTCAACTTTCAGAAAGTTCAAAGGGAAATACTCTAGGGTCACCTGCAATGGTTCCCCAGATCTCTCTGTAGTCACAAAAAGGATCAGTGTGTACTGTCGCACAGGGGAAATCCACGTCCTTCTCCAGCCACTTTCAGAGTGTCCCCATTGTGCCTGCTTAATGTCATCTTATTTACATTTCCACTCCAGGTCTATGTAACACTTCAGTAGTGTTTCAGCTTGAGCTGGGAACCTCGTATGCAAATCAGTGCCAGCTGCCTCTGGGTGTCTGTGCCGAACTGTAACAATAGGCCAGCTGTGCAGAAAAGCTTAGGTTTTCCATTCGTATTGTTTATTTGGCCTTATGAATCTCATGTTAATTCTTGACAAGAACAAACATCTGGATATGGCATTACATGTTTTTCACTGGCATAAGACCAAAGATAATTAAATGCTAAAGAAAGTTAATGCTGAAGCATGATTATAGCACATTTAACCCTGGCATTCAGTAAGAGTCACTACAAATCTTGTGGAGATTGTCAACTTGACCTGCATTCCAGTGACATTTTTTTTTTTACCTTAGAAAGAAAATTAGTGGACTGGCGAGGTGGCTCAGTTGGGGAAGTACTTGACATGCCGTCATGAAGACCTGAGGTCTGATGACAAGCACCCACTTAAAAATGCTGAACAGCACAGGCCTATAATCCCAGTGTTTCAAAGCTGAGGCAGGAGGACTCCTGAGGCTCAGTGGCCAGCCAGTTTTGCTGAGTTCGTGAGTGAGTTCCAGGTTCAATGAGAGACAGTCTTTAACAATAACAGGAAAAAGGTGTGGGGATTGAGAAAGGCACACAGGTTTGATCCCTGACATCCACATGTATGTACACATGCCATGTACATCCTCACACACACATGCACCCAGAGGAAGAAAAGGAAAGGAATAGCTAATGTTTGACAATCAGATTAAAATCGGTCTCCTCAGATGTGTAACTCTTGGCAACTCTTAATTTCCTGTAAACACTGTTGTTGTAGCTTCACACCCAATTCTCATATTATAGATTTTATTGATATAAAATTTGAGTACTTTCTTACTTCCCTGTCATTCATTTTATTCACTATGGAAAACTATATTACTTTTCAAGTACTTAATATTTTTCTAAATATCTTGTCTAATAATTCCTAGAATGTAATTAGAAACTCAAATCTCTTGACCATGGTGAGGT
This sequence comes from Ondatra zibethicus, assembly GCA_004026605.1. NCBI lineage: Eukaryota > Metazoa > Chordata > Mammalia > Rodentia > Cricetidae > Ondatra > Ondatra zibethicus. The sequence continues at coordinate 77,861 of PVIU01006218.1, read as the reverse complement.
TTGTTTCCTAGGTCAGAATATGGCTGTCTTCACTAATATACCATGTGTACTTAAAAATGTGTTGGTGTCTTGCTCTATAAATGTCAAGTAGGTTATGGTGGGTTCTAGTGTTATATAGATCATCTATTTAATTTTTTTCTTTTACTGTTTACTTTTGTCTAGTCCATGAGAATCACAGAGAATGCATCCCCTGGTTTTGACCCAATAAATTTCTTTAGATGTCATGCTTTAAAGAGAAGATGAAACAAACAAACAAAAACAAATCAAAAACAAAACAACAAAAGGGAAGGGCCAAAGGAAAGAGGGAAGGAACCCCCTGTAAATATCTTCAGGAGTGTAGAATAAAGAGCAAAAGAAATGACTCACTGATTCTGTACTGGAAAGTGGCATTCTGGTTTTGTGGTTTAGGCTTTTTTTTTTTCTTTGTAAGAAGCACGCATTGGAACATGTTTACTTGACGACTGAATGCAACAATCAGAAGAACCTCAAACGAAAGCTATCAGGAGCAACCCCACATTTCAGAGTTCACTGGAGGATTCCCTCCAGGGACAGGAATGTGGGTGAGGATGAGAAAGCCTCTCCCCCTCCCCCTGAGGCACCTTTAGCATCAGCAATCACACTTAACTCCCTCCCCTTCCCAAGCTGAAACTGGAAGGTGAGCCGCTGTCTCCTGCTCTGCCCCATCAAGAATAAACACATTCCCTTTGGCGCTTCTGTGGGCTTAACGCAAGGGTAGCTGACTCAGTAATCCTCAGGAGCTCCCACCTGGTGGATGCCATGGTATATGCATGGCGATGTCATCATGCTACTCCGTGCATTACTATTAAATAACTCGAAGTGCTCATTTGCTCCTCTCTCTCTCTCTTTCTCTCTCTCTCTTTGCATGGAGCAAAGACCCGCAGAATGCTGTGTTTAGTTCTTGCTTGGCTGTGCTGGCTTCCCTTTGGTATCCCCATGATGGGTCTAAGTGCTGGGTTTATTTTGACCGATGGCTCCCCTCGTCCTGATCCCAGGCTTCTTATTTATGGTCGCTGGCTCTCAACAACCTCTGGAAACTTTTGGCCAAAGATTCTATACAGAGGTAGGGACACTGCTAGCCTCTTCTCACCAAGACCCCAGCTCTGCATTACAATGGCTCCAAACTGCCTTGCCTTGAAAGCTTCAGGGCAGGGCACCGGTACGCTAAAGTTCTCAAGCTATCCCACAGTTACCTGAGCCTTTCTGACACTTCCCCCCCCCCCCCGTTTTGTAATTTCTCTTTGGAAGAGGAAAGAAGAGGTTCTACCTAGACGAGATTATCCCCTGGCTTCTGACTGTTTTTCCTTATAGTTTTCTTCCTCTTCCTCTCTGGCAAGCACTTGGATTCAGCTATGGCCTCTTTCTTGAGATAGCACATGGTCTGTGGGTTTAACCTTAAGGTTTGTGTTTTCTACTCATGGGAGGAAAGCGATATGACATAGGGGAGCCAGGCATGTGCTCAATGTGCAAGTCACAGCATTGTTGGGCCCTGCAAATGATGAAGCAATGAAGGCACATCTTGTGACAAACACAGACTTTCTGTGACAGATGTTTCAGTGTGCAGCATCCGGGAACACACTTGCTTTTAGCAGCATGGTAGAAATGTGTGCTGTCTGTGTGTGTGTGTGGGGGGGTGTATAGTTTTTTCTTTGCCTCTAAAATCATAAATGAGGAGAGCTGTACAAGAACTGCTTAAATGAAGATATAGCAACATGCCTCAAATAGTTTCACTGTCAGCTTTAAAAAAATACACCTACTAGTTCACATAACAATAGATCCAAAGTGCAGGAGACAGGGCAGCATCCAGAGCTCATCTTCCCTCTTTCCTCTAAGCTGAAGACCACACAAGCACACAGCTATAGATGTATGACAGTTAGGACTTCAGTAGACTGCCCCAGGGACCAGGGAAGGCTCACTTCCAAAGTCACAGAATCCCATGTGCTTAAGACATGGTGGCTCTGTAAAGTGGCTATCAAAAATAGTTCTTTACAGTTCTTTTTTTCTCCCTCTGTGGGGCACGGGAGGAAGATACGATTAATCTGTTTCCTGACAGTTTGCAAGGATCAATCATTTCACTCCCAGTGTGGATGGACTTTGTCACAATATGTTTTGCAAAAAACCAATTTTATTTTTAATGTTTATGTGGTATGCCCTAGCACTTCAATAATAAATACATGCTAAATATTGACCTTAATTATTTAATAATTGCTATTACATGTAAAATTTTGTGAAGAAATGTTAATAGTTTGGGGTATATTTTTTTGTTGCTGTTGTTTGTTTGATAAGACAGGTCTACTCCGTAGCCCAGGGTATCATTAAAATCCTCATGTACTCCAGGCTAACCTCAAACTTAGGAGTCTCTTGACATGAAATCCCGGATGCTGGGAATGCAAGCATTTACCACCACACCTGATTCCGACATTAAATAAATTTTAGGATTTAAAAGTTTAAGTATTACTAAGAATAAGAGAGAATCAGCAAAAAAAATTGACACATAATGAGAAATAGAAATGAAAACATATAGTTAAAAAGCTTGTGATGGGCTGAGCATAACAAGCACACCTTTAATTCTAACCCTGGGGTGGCAGAGGCAGGAGGATATTTGTGAGCTTGAAGTCATCCTGCTCTGCATACTATGTCCCAGGACAGCCATGGCAATGTACAAACACCCTGTCTCAAAACAAACCCACAAACAAACAGATAAAATGAAAAAAATATAAAACAATAGCTTGAAAGAGCAATAGATTGGGACAGGCAGATAAAGAATCAAGGCTGACCTAGGATATAGAGTAAGACCATGTCTCAACTTTTTTTTTTTTCTTCATCTTCTTGGTAATGGGGAAAGTAAGAAAATATTAATGAAAACAGATTTCAATGATGTAGTAAGAGGTGAGTAGGTTGCATCCCGCTGCCAGGCTAGCTTACTCCCGAAATAACCACACAGAAATTGTATTAATTAAATTACTTCCTGGCCCATTATCTCTAGCCTCTTATTGGCTAACTCTCACATCTTGATTCAACCCATTTCTGATAATCTGTGTAGCACCACAAGGTCATAGCTTACCAGGAAAGATTCAGCATGTCTGACTCTGGCAACTCCATGGTGGCTCTCTCTGCCTGCCTTCTTTCTCCCAACATTCAGTTCTCTTTTCCCTGCCTATCTAAGTTCAGCCCTATCAAAAGGCCAAGGCAGTTTCTTTATTAAACCAATGAAAGCAACACAAATACAGAAGGACCTCCTACACCACAATGAACTCTCATAATTTAAACATTCTGGAGATGTCTTACTGTAGATAAATGTACAAAGTCAGAAGAAAAATAGTGTAGATTTGATAGTTACTAGAAACAGATGCCAAATCAGCCACATGGTCGAAAATGCTTCTCATTCCAGCACTGTTGAGGGCTGAGGCAGGAGGATTGTGAGATTGAGGCTAGCTTGGAAAGGAAGACCTGTTTTTGTTTGTTTTTTAAGTAAAACAAAACAGATACTAGGTAAAATCATGAAAAGTTAATAAGCCTCCTCAAATACCAAAATATAAAGATTAAATCCATATTGGGAAAAAAGTAAACTCAGCAAATAGATTTCATTCACTTAGAAGTAATTCTCTAACTTAGAAGTGATTATCTGCCAATCAAACACACAATGAAAGCACTATAAATTAAACATGTATAAATAGTATAACAAATAACAATTATTATTATTATTATTATTACTATTTACAGTACTGAAGGTGGAACAAGTTCTCTCTAATATACTAGACAAGTCCTCTATCAGAGAACAGTAGCCACCCTTATTAGTAAGCATGTCATTATCAGCCAAGGGCTCATCAGCAAAAGGAACATATGTTTGTTTGCTCATTCATTGTCACAAGGAGGACTTCTTGGCTTTTTGGTTCTCAGCTCTGATATTCCTAAGGTCCTACACTTTGCTCTGGAAGGCCATGCCCCTGGGAGAATTAACTGGACTTATTCAAGAAAAAGTAGGGTGTAGACACTGGCCCATTGAGTTGAAGTGACCAAGCCCTTTGGTCCCTAAATTGAGAGAAAGGCTCAGTTGAGAAATGTATTGTGGTGGCAGGATCCTGGGTGTAGGGAAGAACAAACAGAACAACAGGCTTGCCTCCAGTGACAGTGGGGAGTCCTATGTGTCCACCCTAAGTTCACACAGAGAAACCACTGTCTACTACAGTAGAATGAGCCTGCGCAGTAAGTAAGCCATCCAACACAGCAAGCCAAGGACCAGCCCTTTCCTAATGGCCTTCATGCCAAAGGGCATATGCTCTACTCTGGCCAGGAGAGATAGTGTAGCCCATGATGACTTTGTGACTGTGCTCCTACCATGTGGCTCAGGAAAGGGAGTACAGATCCAGGTTGGTTCACAAAAGTGAAAGAATAAAAACAAAGCCATTTTTTTTTTGGCAGTTTATATATCAGTTATACAAAGTGACTTCAGATGCAGTGTGTGTTCAGTGAGGCATAAGTGTCTGCCTAGACAGACATGGAGAAGTAAACACCACGCACAGGGTGCTAAAGCAGAAGGATGCCATTGCTCAGGATTAGAACACCCAACAGCAGAAACAGCTGCTGACATGTGGACATATTTCAGCTTCGGAGAGGAATCTGCTTGACAGTCTGCGTGCCCTCTAACGGTCTTGCTAACGGTGATATTTAGAGACAACATACAAAAAAATTGTTACAGAACATATATGTGTTCTATGTCATTTTGAAACGTGTTGAATGAAAACATAAACCAAAAGGTGTCATCTGTCCTAAACACCATGCTCTATGAAGCTCTCCTGCTTCATAGTTGAGCAAAAAGTTTAGTTCCTTAAATAAGATTCTAAACTCTAACCAGAATCTCATGGGTATCTGTACACTTGAGAATGATGAACTTGACAGACAGTCCCTGAAGAAAGAAGGTAAAGTGAAAGAAAAATCAAAAGAAACTCACCAAGACTCTTGTACAAAACCCTGAAATAAAGGAACATGCTGACAAACTGTTTTTTTCCTTCTCTCTCTCTCTCCCTCCCTCCCTCCCTTCATTCCATTGCTTCCTCTCTCTCTCTCTCTCTCTCTCTCTCCTCTCTCTCTCTCTCTCTCTCTCTCTCTCTCTCTCTCTCTGTCCCCTTCCTTCCTTCTCCTCACTCTCCTCCTTCTTTTAGGATTGAGACCTGAATTACAAATACTAACCAAGCATTGTACTGCTGAGTCACATCTCAAGCTGTAGTTGAGTCTGCATTTCAAACCACCATATGGGCCAGGAAGATGGCTGCATGAGTAAAGGCACCAGCCGCCAAGTCTGAAGACCTGAATTCCATCTCCAGGACCCACATGGTAGAAGTCAAAAAATGATTCCCAAAAGTGGCCCTCTGATGTTATGACATGAGTAACCCAAACCCAAGCCCATATGTATCACGCACACACATACACAAACACAAGTAAAAGCCAATGTAATTGAAATATTTTTTCAATACCACAAATTGTACTGAGCACATGTTGGCTCCCTTATAGAATAATTTCTTGTACAGAATAAGTCCCCCCCCTCCCACCCCATAACCCTTGGTTAAAGGAGACTGAACTGGAGATGTTTAGGGGAATCTAGTAGGAATGTGCCAGAGGGTTAATTTCTCAAGGTCACAGAGATGATCTGTTCTGTGTCTTAGGATATGAGTATGTCTCCCACTCACAGCCTGACATGTGCTTAAAGAGAAAGGTACAGAGACCTCGGGGTGACTTAAATAATGAGAGAGTGCTTAGCTCCTCATGCTTTTAAGATTATTGTTATACCTGCTTCTATAAAACTGTACAGTGTTTGACATTTAAACAGCTGGGACACATGAGATTTAAGTCACTGGGTTCGAAATGCAAGTTCCCAGTGCCATCTGCTGATTTCATCTCACTGAGTACTGGGTTAGTTCATCTGTATACACAACAGCATAATTACATGGTCAAGGGGAAGAGATAGAAAAAACATTCTCTAAGCATACTTATATCCCATCTTACGTTTCCTTCAAGACAGAATAAAAACTTAATTTAAAAAAAAACAAAAACAAATAGATGATCTGGAAGGGGTCAGGGTGCATACATACCATCTGCATAAAAAAAAAAACTCAGGCAAGTTGGACACCTGTTTTTGGCTGAATGGAAACCCAGTTTTATTCCTGGAAGACATTAGTTAATAACTAAACAATGTAGGCAATTATTGTGGGGGAGATCATTATCTTGAACCACAGCCTACACCAGGGCTGGCCTTTGTAGTGTTAGAATCACCTCTGCCATAAACATTTATACAACTTGGATCAACAAAAGACCAGTTGTCTTAGTTATACACGCTACATATCAAAATCGCTCTGTTTCACTCATGTGCTTTTCCAGCTCGAAATTGTGATTATTCATAATTATGCTAAATGCTAGTAATTATAAATTGGCAAGTACGTATCAGAGGTGGCATGACGGTGACTCACCTTCAAGGGTGCCTGTCAGCAAGACTCTTGTGGTGGAAAGAAATACCTAAGTTGGAAAAAGTAGAGAATTATTAACCTTGAGGTGTCAGAATGCTTCCTTGGATGGCCGCACACTCATGAATATGTGGGGACATACAAGTTGGGCTTCATGGGTTATAAAAAAATATCAAGATGATGGGAAGTTGGGAGGGGTATGGGTGGTGGGAGGTCTGGGAGGGGTTAAAGGAAGGCATTAGGGGTAATTAAAATCAAAATACATTGCAGGCAGGTATGCCAGTCTCAAATAATCAATGAAAATATATTTTTAAAAATACAAAACAAAAAACAACAAAATAATCCTTGAGAGTCAGAATTTATGACTGATGTTAACTGTTTTTGACTATTTAGCGTTAAATAGGCATACTTATTTATTAACTATATAGTAAATATAATTTAATATTTGCATAAATTTCCTTTGTCAAGGACATACATACTTCATGTGCCCCAGCATTATCTAAAGTTTTCCTTCTTTCTCCCAAAGAAGTGTCTCTCACATACGTGGGCACATGTATGGTGAGCAATCATTTTATGCTTTTACTGATTTGGGGGTGTTAAGGATTGAACCCACGTCCTTGAGCATACCAGGTAAGTACTCTACCACCAAGCACTATCTCTAGTCATTATCTAAAAATTTTTGAGAAGGATTTTACTTCAGGCTGTTGTAAGAAGGCCGCTTGTTGATTCCCGGCTGCTCAGCCCCAAAATAATCACACAGAAACCATATTATTCAAATTACTGCTTGGCCCATTAGCTCTAGCTTCTTATTGGCTAACTCTTACATATTAATTTAACCCATTTATAAGAATCTGTGTATCGCCATGTGGCTGTGGCTTACTGGATAAAGTTCCGGCGTCTGTCTCTGCAAGACTTCTCTAAACTCCTCCTCTTTCTCCCAGCATTCAGTTTGGTTTTCCCCGCCTACCTCTATTTCCTGCACAGGTCCAAGACAGTTTCTTTATTCACCGATGGCATTCACAGCATACAGAGGGTAATCTCACAACATCAGGCTATCCTGGAACTGACTATGGACCCAAGACTAGCCTTGTTGAATGATTATAGGTTTTCTCATCAGTAAGATTAAGATGATAATGTTATTTTTAGTATGTTTTTGTGGTGATTAAATAAGATTATCTATAAAGTACTCAACACACGGCCTGAATCTAGCACCTCTGAAAGACTTGATAATGACTGTTGTTTTCTGCTCCTACTTGCAATTCTCCCAAGTGCTTAATCTCAAACCAGAGATCCACCCACACCACAGTTCTCAGGGCAGCTACTCCCTGTCAGTGCAGAGCCTGTGGCCCAGGACAAGTCTGCATTCTTGCACGACGTCATAGCTTTGAAAGTCAAGTGAACTTACATGGAATTTTCTTGAGTGGAAATTCTCCATTATTTTTTCAGGTTTTCAACTATGGTAACAGAGTGATATGCAGGAAAAAAAATCAAACCTCTTTTATGAAAATGGATGTGCTTCCCTAAAAACCAACCGCTTCTCCTCAGGAATCCCAAATGACTGAATAACCTGAGTTTGAAATGAACAAGCCCAGGCTTCTACCTGCAGTGGCCTCGGACTCCTTATAGTTTCTAGAGGGAAAATTCTCTGTAGAGCTTGCATGGCAATTTTCTAACATGCCGGTCACTTTTGAAGTCATAGCCATAAGCAATCAGTGACGATCCAGAGAGGCAGAGACAAAGAATGCCAGAGCTGGAGGTGACTGAAACCAGGAACAACAGACTGAAAAGGTGTGGGGTTTGGAAACGGCACAGAGCAGAGGATTTCCACGAGAAGGCAGTTTAAGAAGGCTTTCTTTTCATCAGCCAAGAGATCCGTAGCAATGGAAAGTCTTTTGAAATTTCATAATCTTAAACTTTAACCATTGCTCAGCATTCGTGCATGCAGGTTTTGAAAAATCCTTATTTGATTTTCTCTAAAAGCCTATTTTCAGAAGAATTTCTTCTCATCTCTCTTGGGTGTATGCCCAAATACCTGCTCCATTACATATTTTTAAAATTATTATCTCTAAGTTGGACCTGGACATATTTATATGCATGATATGCACAGCTCACAAACATGTTGTCACATTTTTGTCTTAGATAAATTAGCAACAATTGCCATACTAAAGGCTTAGCTCTGAGGCTCTCCCATTTTGAACCAGAGAAGTTCAAGCATGTTCTCATGCTTCTCAGCTGGCTGTAAAATCTTCTGAAATCAAAGAACTATAGACCATAGTTATGGTCTCACCTATAGACTTCTTTTAACCATTGTGTTAAGCAAGATTTTATTAATATACCCACTGAATAGTGATCAATTAAAACAATCTGAATTTGTATTTAATTACTAGCTTTCGGGTTGGGGATACAGCTGTGTTAGAGCATTTGCCTAACATGTACAAAACCCTGGGTTCATCCCCAGGACCACAAAGAGGGGGAGGCAGAAAAGCAGAGAATGAAGAGGAGGAAGAAGAAAAGGAGGAGAAAGAGGAGGAGAAAAGGGATTTTTCTAGTTACTAGACATTTCAATTACAAAAATAGTTCTTCTTGGGGGGCTGGAGAGATGAATTATCGATTAAGAGCACTGGCTATCCTTCGAGAGGACCTGGGTTCAGTTCTTAGCATCCACATGGTGGGGGGCACACATGTTTAACTCCAATTTCAGGTGATTAGATGCCCTATTTTGGTCTTCTAGGGGAGCCAGGCATGCAAATAGTATACAGACATGCATGCAAGCAAAAAACCTACACACATAAAATAAAATAAAATAATAAAATATGGGGGCTAGGCACAGGAAGCAGAGGCAAGAAGATCTCTGTGAGATTGAAGCCAGCCTGGTCTACAGAGCAAGTTCCAAGACAGATCTATACAGAGAAACCCTGTCTCAAAAACAAACATAAAAACAAAAATCAAAAAAACACCCCCCCCCAATAAAACAAAAACAACACCATCACCAAAAACAATAACGAAAAAAGGTACTAAAGTAAATTACTAGTCCATGTTCTTTGCTAAAAAGACATAAAGACTTAAGAATGCTGTTCCAGTAAATTGAGTGGCCTTGGGGTAACTAATAAATTTATGCCTTCTCATTACCTTATATGCTTGTAGTGAAAGCTAATTACATCCTTAAAATATATAGAACATTTGAGCATCTCATAAATAAACGTAGGAGAGCTAGGGAGCTCACCGAGAACATAAAGGGACTTGTGCAAGGCTGATGGTCTAAATTCAGAACCCCAGAACCCACGTAAAAGTGGAAGGCAACGGGCCAATACCAACACGCTCTGCTGATACCCACACGGTATCACACACACACAGAGCATATCTGCACACTTACACGTAAATAACAAACATTTTAATTAAAAAGTAAAATCACAAATAAGTAAGAGACACCAAAGGTCTTATCACCACAAACTTGATGGAGTCTCTCTGCCCGGCCAGCCTCGAGGCACTGTGTGCGTACTTCATTGTCGCTTTTCTCTTGGATTCTCAGATCTTCTTAAATCTTTTTTGATTGTGCTATTTAAGTTTGCTAAAGGATATTTTAAGAGAAAATTATGATTGGGGTTAGCTAGCTCTATTGCTTTTGCTGAAGAGCACGTCTCTCAAAGGCAAGGATTTCAGAACAGAGGGTAGCTAGCACAACTGAGGGCAGGTGACTGAACTCATGGTCTTCTGAATCCTACTTGGCTTCCCAGAAGTACTAGGAAAAGCAATCTGAATGAATTAACGTATTTCATGAATTTTAAGATGCATGGGCTGTGTGGATTAGCAGAGCCAAAAGTCCTACAGAACTCACCGTGCCTGGAAAGTGTCAGGAAAGCTCAGCAAAGCAGCGAGAAATACACATATTTATAATAAATCATGGGGTATGATGACAGCTTTGTCAGACACGGGAAAGAGAGTATTATTATGGAGTTTTTGGGTGGACAAGTTTAGAAGCTTACATGAAACAATAAATTAGAATGAAAAAGATGAATTCACTTAAGGAAGAATGAAGCTGACAAGCTTCAGTTCAGACTCGTACAGGCAAGCCAACGATCTTGTCCGTTTCCAGGTTGTCTTTTAAGGACCTCGCTGGTGCCCTCCCTATGACTGAGGCTGGGTCAAGAACCAGAATGTTACTGTCAAAATTCTGGACTTGTTTTTAGGTTTACAGACATAAATGAGCACGAGCGGTTGGCAATGATAAAGAGCACTATAATGTAACACTATAAGCACAAAGCCAGAAGGAGCACAACAAAGTGATTCTAAGGTTGTTTTAATTTTTTTCTCCATATTGCTAGGGATCAAACCCAGGGTCTGCCACATGCCAGGTGAGCACTGTGGTATTGATCTGACCTACCCCTTAGAAGGTAATTACAGCCCTAATTGTTCCTTATCCTTTGGTAAAGTTGAACTGTGTGTGTGTGTGTGTGTGTGTGTGTGCGTGCGTGTGTGTGTGTGTGTGTATGCACACATGGTCTCAGGGCTTCACACATGCTAAACACGTCATATTTCACTAGCCTGTGCTCACAGTCCTTTGCAGGACTTTAACTAATTATTGACTAGAAATACCAATAAACATGTCTCCTGAAACAGTGGCAACTCAGTTCTGGTTATGATTGCCAACTGAACTATCTGTATTAGCAAAACAGACAAGCAACACAAAACAGAAAATGCATATGTCTAAGTGCCCTTCAAATAAGGACTGAAGCAATTCAGAGAATGAGAGCTCAGGATAACAGATCCGGAGATCCATTTTAAACAATTCAATTATTTCTAGTTATGGTTGCAAATGTTTTTCTTCCCTATTACATGCAGTTTAATGTACTGTATCATAGCCATACAGATATGTAAAGGAAATGAGCAAACATTTCCTACAGAAGATATATAGTCAATGTTATGAAAATGCATATCTGATCTTCAATCATCAGATGATTAAGTGATAAATCAAAATTTTGAATAGAGATCAGTACAGCCAATATATATAGAACAATTCCTTAAGAAATGAAAAATAACACTGCCTGACAGCCCGCTATCCCTCTTTCAGCAATATTCCTCAAAGGGACAAAGCTGCCATTGTGTGAAGACACCTGGCGCCATTCACAGCAGGCCAGACATGAAACAATCTAAGTGGCAACAGACAAACAGACAACTTACATAAAGGAATACTAGCCCACCTAAGAAAAATAAGAAAATCCTGCTTCTGGCAAAACATGGGCCTAGAGGGTATATGCAAAATGAATGTTTCTAAGTAGAATCTCACACACAAAGCAAACTGTGAAGTCTAAAACTCCGCGTATCAGGCATTTTCAAACTTGGCATGTTCTTTCTCCAATTAACAGAAATCAAATACACAGAAGAGGCTAGTAGAATGGTGGGTACCACAAGCAAGGAGTGAACTGGGAAACAGGGCTGAGGTTGGGTCAAAGAAGACGGTCACAGTTAAGTGGGACTAAGTCTAGATACCTAGTGTACAGAATGAGGTCTAAGAATGAGCAAATGTAAAGAGGAATGGGGGAAAAAGGAAAGGGCACAGGAGGGTGAATATGATCCCAGGTCATGATACATGGATGATGATGTTTTTATGAAACTCATCACTGTGCACAATGAATATGTACCACTTAAAAAAAAAAAAAGATGGTCCCATGAAAGGCACTAGTCACAAGAGCTAAGAACCTATGCTTGTAATGGTCTGTTCTGTCCCTTTAAGAGGCAAGCCACGCCCACTCCCCCCTCTGTTCCCCCCCCAAGCTGTTCTTCAGCTTCTAGCCTGAGTCCTTTCTTTCCTGTCTCTCTCTTGAAGAGGCAGCTTTTGTCTCTCCCTTCTCCCCACTTTACCCCTTCCCCCTCTGTTTCTCTCTCTCTCTGCCTCTCTCTCTCTGCTCTTCCCCCTTCTCTCCTTCTCTTCCATAACCCACTAAATAAATATCCAGCTTTATTCTGGAGAGCGTGCCTATCTGTCTCAGTCTCTCACCCACCATAAGGCTTTCTGCCTGGGACCCGGCTGCCTTCGCAGCCTGCCATGGTCCACCACTAGAGGACTTGCAGCATTTTACTTAAACCATTACAGTGTTCCCTCCCCCAAACACACATAGTATAAAGAAAAAAACTGATTCCTGAAAGCTGTCCTCTGACCTCTTTGCATGTGTGTGCACATGTGTGAGCGGGCACATACAGACACACACAGAGACACACACCTTACAGCAAATAAATACTTTAAAAAAAAAAGAACCATGATATATCTACAGTCTGGCTTGGTAGATAAAATAGAAGATGCCCAGTTAAATTTCAAATATGGATGAATAAAAGAGAATGACTTTTGTTATACAAATGTTCCAGGCAATGTTTACTTAGACTAAGCAGCTGTTACTTCTCTGAAGTTTGAAACATTGCTATTGTGTATTTTGTTGATTTGTAAGCTTCAGATTTCTCATCAGTCACCGCTGGCATCTTTTACAGATTTAACAGGCTGTGGTGGCACAATTTGCATTCAATGCTACCAGTTGGGAGGTAGAGGCAGGGGATTGAGTTTAAGGTCAGTTTCAGCTCTAAGTTACTGTTCTGTTGCTGTAACAAAAACACCAGAGCCAAGGCAAGGTACAGAAGACATAGAAGATTTTTTTTTCTGGGCTTGTGGTCAGGACAGCACAACAGGAAGTGACAGGCATGATTACTGGAGCATTTCACATTCACAAAGCAGGAGAACAGACTGAAGGGGACTTGAGGACTGAAACTCTGAAAGCTGGCCTAAGTCACACTAAGCCACACCACCTAACCATCCCCAAAGAGCACCACCAATCGGGGACCAACTGTTCAAATGCCAGAGACTGTAGGGGGTCTTTCTCATTTAAACTACCACACCCTGTCTCAAATGAAAGGCGCATAAAGCAACAGGTAAATTCTTCAAAGTTATGTGACCTCTTGCCTAGTTTGCTGTCTTCTTTATAAACACCATTGCTAGAACTCCTAACTAGAGGTAAGCTCTTACCACACTAGGGCATTTCCACCACGTAACAAAAATACTAAAATTGAGAAAAAAAATAACTATGAATGCCCACTAGTGAACCTAGGAAAACTACAGAGCCTCACGTTTCACCCTGCCCTGACTTGGCTTTGAAATAGAAGCACATGCAAATACAGAAATGATAATTAGGATACTTTTGGTGCATCCCTGTGGCCAATGTCATGTGAAGAACAGAATTCAGAAATAGATGGGTCATGTCTCAAAAAACAATATCAGCATATTCTACCAATTTTAAAAACTCCTCTGACTTTTTAAAAAGTGAGACATTGCAGAAAGAGTTGGCAGGAGGCTCTTGGGTGCTAAAGGAATGTTAGTTACACTTAGTGTGCTCCATGTCATCAACAGAGGGGGACAATTACGACATGCCTAAGAATCACACCTGAAGTGACTAGCAAGACTTAATCCCTATCCCAATCTGCAGCAAAGAGATTGGCTTTCTATGTGGAGATACAAGGCTATACTTGAGTAGTATTTCAAGCAAAAGGCGACAGTCATAGTTTTCCTAACCGAGCCTCTCAGGTGGCTGGGAGCATGGGGGGGAGGTGGATGTGGGGATGGGTGGGTGGGGGAACAGAGGGAGAGCACACACAAAACCCCCAAAACCACGTGTAGGAGTGGTCCTAACTCTCCCCAGGGATGGGTCAGCACTTGGCAGGTCAGAGCTGGAGTCCAAGTGCTTGGCAGGCTGGGAATTGGAGTCCAAGTGCTTGGCAATTCCCAGGCCAGGGGCTGGGATGACACTTCCAACTCAATATTACATTTCAGACTCTTTGGATATATGGGTGTGTGGTGCGGGATAATTGTCTGTATTCTGTCAATTATGTTTTAAATAAACGCTGATTGGCCAGGCAGGAAGTATAGGAGGGTCAACCAGACAGGAAGTAGAGCCGGGGCGATGAGAACAGGAAGGAGGAAGCCCATTCCTCCCCAGATCAGCCAAGACCACCAAAGAAGCAGGATGTGGCCTGCCCAACTGAAAATGGTACTGAGCCATGTGGCTAACATAGATAAGGATAATGGGTTAATATAAGCTACAAGAGCTAATAAGAAGCCTGAGCTAATGAGCCAATCAGTTTTATAACCTATGTAGACCTTCTGTGTGATTTTTCGGGACATAATGACTGTGGGACCTGGTGGGAGGACAGAAACCAACCAGGCCCCTCATGTTACAGGTGTGAGAGGGCTGGGGTCTCACTTTTGACCAAACATCAGTGCCCCTGAGTAGTCAGTCAATGCAGACCTTAAAGGGAAGGCAACTCTGCATCATCTTCATGAGCATACTCAGATCATCTTAATCCCATTTGCACAGTTTCCTTGTGGAATTATGTATTAGTAACATGCCAGGTCATTGTATGATACTATTTATCCCTAGCTGATTGAAGTTGCTCATTTTATTTATGATAACAGAAAAATCACACACAGATAATTCCAGGAAATATGTGATGATCCTGAAAACATACACAGAAACTCCTGTAGGTATAAACAATGAAACTTTTTCATGTAGAAAACCTCATCCTGCTCCCTGACCTGTGAGAGTTGATAAATCCTGCAAGCCCACAAAAAAAAAAAAAAGACTCCAGGCAACAGTTCCCTACATGACTATTCACACCCTTAGACCTTTAAGCCAAACTTCTATGGGCTGAACACCTGCAAAGTGTATCAAGTATATTATCTCATTTAATTTCTTATGAGGTCACACACATACACACCTGATACTTATAAAAAAAATGCTTTTCCATGACATTTTCCCACCTCTACCACAGTCATTGGGGCAAAACAAGTAAAGAAAAAAGGGGAAGAGTAATAATAAATCTTGAAAAGCTTTTAACTCATGTTTGATACATACTTTTTTGGGTTTTTTTTTTTTTTTGACAGGGTTTCTCTGTCCTGGAACTAGCTCTTGTAGCCCAGGCTGGCCTTGACCTTGAACTCATAGAGATCTGCCTGCCTCTGCCTCCTGAGTACTGGGATTAAAGGCGTGAGCCACCACTGCCAACATACTAGGTAGACTTGGAATTTGGGGGCCTCTTTCATTCTAGTAGTATTCCATGTAGAGATTTTGCAGGATATTTTCTTGCCTGACTGCCTTCCATAGACAGACAGGCTCCCGCCTTGTTAGTGGAGAGAAGTACACAGTGTTAAGTACTTCCATCTAATCTCTCACCTGGTGGACTTTGACGTAAATAAAGAGGGAGGTGATTTAGCTTAGCCCTGCTGGCCGTGGTAGCCAGAGCGACTCAGGTAGTTCTAAGCCCCACAGAGGAACAGGCACTGCTGATAACAAACCTTCACCTTTCAGAGTGCCTTTGTTAGTGATAAGGGGTAACTCATGGGGCCCTGAAGGCTGGCTCACTCCAGAACACAGCCCTTCTGTGGCTGAAGTAGATCCTTTGCAATGCGACAGGTTCAGGTAGCCAGGGCCTTTGAAGCTGACCAGAGGTGGGCAAAGATACTCAGTAGGCTACTTGTTTGATAATATAATTTTATGAGTAAACTTCTCAAATGGCCCATAGTTAGGGTAAGGACTTTCATGTTACTAGAAATTCAACAATAGTAATAAAATTTTAATTCCAGCTGTTTCTTTATTAATAACAAAGCTCTGGGCTAGTTTTTTAGTTCAAGTTTTAGAAGAGGAAAATGAGGCTAAGAAGATTTCTCTTTGTAGGCTGTTCAAAGGCTCAAACTAGGCACATTGTACTATATGAAAGGACACCATGCCATTAACAGTCTATAAATAAATGTTTAATGTATACATAAATATACATACATGCATATATGTAAATTTACAGTTCAAACTTTTTAAGATTTATTTTATGTATCTGAGTATTTTGCCTGCATGTAAGTATACCATGAGTATGTTTGGTGTCCACGAAGGCAGAAAAAGACATTGGATCCCCTGTGCTTAGAGTTATGAATGACTGTGAGTCACCATGTGGGTGCTAGGAACCAAACTGGGGTCCTCTGCAAGAGCAACAAGTGTTCTTGACCAATGAGGCATCTCTCCAGCCATTGATTTATAGTCTTTAATACAGTGCACTTGAGTACCCAACACAGAGGGGAAAGAGAACACTCAGAGACCATGGAACATTTCTGCTTTCATTACAGAGATAAGGAAATTAAATATTCTACAGCTGAGTGATTTGCCCAAGGTCACCACACTGCAAGAAGCCAGAGCTCTGGGCTTGGAACAGGAAAATGGCTTTAAAGCCCAAGTCTTAACCGAGGTACAGCATGTTCTTATTTGCAACATTCCTGATAGAAGATCCTCTGCTGCTCTTACTGCATGCAGAGTCCATCTGCACCCAACGTTTACTCTTAGCTGAGAACAGTTACCTTCTTAATGTCATCTAGAATGTAAGTGGATCTCCACCCAAATCTGCCTGGCTCCAGCATCTGAGCTTTTAACCACTGCAGGAGTGAGTTAGCCACAAGGGCTCAGCCTCCTAGGAGAAATGGCAGAGGAGGCCCAGGAACCTCTCCAGAAGGAAATGTGCTGGGACTTGTTGGGTGGTGTTCCTAGATCAGTGGCAGCCTGGCTCAGGTATGCTTTGTGATGAACAGGGACTGACAAGCAAGTTGCAAAGCTCCTAAGACTTAGAAAGGGAGGTCGTGAAAACACTAAAGAAGATAGCGTTTTAGGGGTTCCCGAGGTGGCTGATAAATGGAGTTTACTACATTTTGTATAGGTGAAAAGGTACTTTCCATAAAAAGTTTTCATAATAAAAGCTCATATTTATGCTAGAGAAACATAAAGCAGGAGCACCACTCCGTGGGCTTTTGCTTCCTCTGGAGACCCGGGAGACAAGCACTCATATGCTGGTCCAAACAAGGCAGCATGGCTCCCAAAAATAGGATTTTAGGGAAATGGAGCACGAATAGCTACTCCTATATAAACTATATTTTAAAGTTGTTTTTATTAACATAAATTTTATGTGAATTTCATCATGAAAATTTCACTTATAGTATATATGTAAATGTAAACTTTACTATGTCAAAAAAAACATGTTCCTGTTACTTTTATTTATTGTCCTGTATTAATTTTTGCATAGTTTTTGAAAAGGGGCATTAAGCAAGATTACGAATAGAAAGAAGAGGGGAAGGAAAAGCAGATGTGTCAAAAGAAAAAACAGAGTATGACCAATAGAAAAACGCATCCCAGAGTTCCTGTGGCCGCAGCTCTATGGTTAAGGAGCCTGGATGAAATAGAAAGTCTAAGGTAAAATTTCATTACAATTGAACATAATTACAAGGTATCCCTAGTCTTGGTATATAAAATGACATGCATATTCATTCCAGAAAGTGTTAATCCTGGCGGTTGAGAATAAGACCAGTACCACAGTCATTTTGAAGTGAGCTTTAATTAAGTACTGGCCAGGTGGATGGGCTCTGGTAGTTCTATGTCCAGGTTTCCAGAAGATGGCCTGAATCAAGAGCTTAACAAGGAAAATCCACAATTCATTGTATCACCCATCAGATCCAGTCAGGGACAAGCATACATCCTGACGTACTTTCTGCCTGGGAACTCCGGCACTCCTCTGATCAAGCACTTCTGGTGCAGATGGGTCACACAAATTTGTTTAGGGGAGTGAAAACATGACTTTATTTTCCATAAACACTATCCTCCAACATTTCAGGAACTATCTGCCTTGGGCAAGGGGCTTGCAGATTAGAGGCATTTTTGTCTCATGGATCTCTAAGGTACAGTAATTAAAAATTAAAATTTAATACTGAATCTCACGAAACTATTAAATATGTACTTCCTTTAGGTTATAATATGCAAAAGTGAGCTGTATAAGAAGATGTTAGCCACTTTTGACCTGTGATTTTTTTCAATTTCCCTTTTCTCTCTGGATATATTTAGGACAGCTACGTAGCCCAGGCTGGCCTTGAACTCATTATGTGACCTCAAAGATGTGACAACAAACTCGCCTTAGCTTCCCAGAATGTTGAGATTATAGATACAAGCCATTGCATTCAGCTTTTTAGTTGGATATGAAAATACAAATTTTCAAGACATTTATTGTTGAACAGAAAGCATATTTAAAAAATGAACATTGGCTTTTCTTATGGTCTTAGTCATTGTTCTATTACTGTGAAGAGATGTCATCAGCATGACAACTCTTAATACAAAAAAGCATTTAACTGGAGGTTTGCTTATGATTTCATAGGTTTAGACCATTATCATCATGACAGGGAGCATGGCAGCATGCAGGTAGGCAGGTGCTGGAAAAGTAGATGACAGTCTCAACTTGATCCCTATACCGAAAGAAAGACTCTGGACTTGTGGTGCGGGAGAATTGTCTGTATTCTGTCAATTATATTTTAAATAAACGTTGATTAGCTGATAGCCAGGCAGGAAGCATAGGCAGGAAAACCAGACAGGAAGTAGAGGTGGGGCAATGAAAACAGGAGTATTCTGGGAAGAAGGAAGCTCTTTCTCCAGTCCTGCCCAGACCACTGAAGAAGCAGGATGTGACCTGCCCCACTGAAAAAGGTACCGAGCTATGTGGCTAACACAGATAATAATGGGCTAATAATGGGTTGATATAAGTTATAAGAGTTAGCAAGAAGCCTGAGTTAATGGGCTAATAGGTTTATTACTTATGGAGACTCTCTGTGTGATTTTCTTTGGGACTTGCCAGCTGTGGGAACTGGGCAGGACAGAAACCCCAACAAAGCAGGCCCTTAGGCCCTTCATGGTACAGACTTGGCCTGAGCTTTTGGAACCCCAAGACACACCCCCAGTGACATACTTTTTCCAACAAGGTCATATCTTTTAATCCTTCTAATTCTTTCAAATAGCACCACTCCCTATAGACTAAGCATTTAAATATATGAGTTTATAGAGGCCATTCTTATTCAAAA
This sequence comes from Ondatra zibethicus, assembly GCA_004026605.1. Lineage (NCBI taxonomy): Eukaryota > Metazoa > Chordata > Mammalia > Rodentia > Cricetidae > Ondatra > Ondatra zibethicus. The sequence continues at coordinate 58,475 of PVIU01006218.1, read as the reverse complement.
CACTACATTCCACTCCCTGGCCCCCATAGGCATATAGCCATTTAATAAAGCAAAAATGCAATTAGTTCAACTTCAAAAGTCCCTATAATCTATCACAGTCTCCATATTTTTTAGATGTCCAAAGTTCAAAGTCTCTTCTGAGACTCAAGTAATTCTTCTAAGGTAACCTTCTGTAAAACCAAAATAAAAATCAGATCATGTATTTCCAACATATGACACAGGATATACATTACCATCAAAGGGAAGAAAAGACAGACAGTGAAAAAATACTGGACCAAAGCAAGAGTGAAAGCCAGCAGGGCCATTTTTATTTCAAACCACCACACCTATTGTTCTAAAAAGTTTACAGAATATTTTGAGAAACCTTAATGCATTTTTTTTCAAAAATATTCTGTTGTGGAATATTTGTATACTGTGTGAACATGTATTGCTCTCATTGATGTAATAAAAAGTTTAACCACCAACAGCTAGGCAGGAGAGGATTTCTGGGGAGAGAGAAGAAGACATCTAGGCATGCAGGAGATGCCAGGGAGACACTGAAGAGATTGCACATACAGTATAGAACAGAGGTAACCGAGCCATGTGATAGGATATAGATTAATAGAAGCAGGTTAATTTGAGTTATAAGAGCTAACTGGGAAAAAAATCCTAAACTAAGGCTAAGTGTTTATATTAAGTCTCTGTGTCATTATTTGTAGGCTGGTGGTCCTGATGAAAAAGTACTGATACAATATTCACCTTGCTTGTTTCAGCATTTTTCTGCTTCTTTTTATATAATCCATACAAGTTAAGCATATGTTTTAGTTAGGGTTTCTACTTCTGTGAAGAGATACCATGACCATGGCAACGCTTATAAAAGTAAGCATTTAATTGGTTGCTGGCTTACAGTTTAGAGCTTTAGTTCATTATTGTCATGGGGGGAAGCACAGCAGCCTGCAGGCAGATGTGGAGCTGGAGAAGTAGCTGAGAATTCTACATCTGGATCTGTAGCAACAAGAAGAGAGTGACACTAGGCCTGGTTTGAGTTTCTGAAACCTCAAGCCCACCCCAGTGACACACTTCCTCCAAAAAGGCCACACCTCCAATTATGCAATTTCCTGTGAATCTATGAGGGTCATTTTCATTCAAACCACCACAGCATATAAGTTTATTTTCCTGTTATTACTCTACAGTGAGAATTTTCAAGCTAGGTGTATTGGCTATGCTTGGTTGTCAACTTGCTTTCTCTGGAATGAACTAAAACCTAAACAGCTAACTACAACTGTATGGGATTTTTTTTTTCTTAAATAAACCATTTGAAGTGGAAAGATTCACCTTTAATCTGGTCTCCATTTTCTGGTGGCAGCCTATATAAATGACACAGAAGAAGAAAGCTCCCTGCATTGCCAGTTTGCCCTTGTCTTGCTGGTAAGTCTATTCCTTCACTGGCATTAGAGTCTACTACAGAATTATGGCGTATTCTAAAGACCAGCTGAGGCATTCAGCCCCATAGACTGAATAACTATTGATTTTTTGGACTTTCCATTTGAAAACAGCCGTTGTTGGACAAGCTGTACCACCACCTGTTAAACTTTCTAATAAATTCCTTTCATATATGTATGTGTATTTAAGTTCTTTAAGTTCTGCTCCTCTAGGGAACTCTAATACACTATCACTTAAAGATATTCACAGAAATGGTCTTGTGTAGCCCAGGTTGGCTTTAAACTCAATTATGTAGCTAAGACTGAGCTTTAATTCCCTATCCTCCTGACTCTACCTCCTAAGAGAACCAATGTTCCCTCCTTATGAGGGCCAACTCACTTTCCATCTCCTGTTTTCAGTCACTGGCCAGGGCCTTTGATCTCAACAGTCCTTCTTAGACTCCCTCCTTTTAGGAATTCTGTTTAACAATTTCCTCAGAATGTTGTTTTACAGTTTCCTCTGGGCTGAAACATTCCATTCTGCTGGAAAACTCCCTAAACAGGAAAGTAAACAACTCAAGATAGCTTCAGGAAGTTCCTGAAACTGACCAGATTCACTAGGCCCTTCCCTGTCAGCATAATTAATAAAAGTAGAGTCCCTCACAGATCAAGTGAAGACAAGCTGCCAAAAGAACTCAGTTAAGCTAAGCTTCAAAGAAGACTCTAAGAAAAGTTGTGAGGAAGACTCCGAGACCAGAACAGCTGCCTAGAAGCAGAAACCAGTCAGGCTGCCTGGAGGAGGTCCAGACCAACAACGGAAGCACCTCAAATGGACATTGTCCAATTTGCTGACCTGCCTGTAGGCTGTGCAGTGTGCTTCAGGTTCCTAGCTTTGTGAGCTGTCATGAATGCTTGTTGGAGAGAGGCTGCTTGTTCATCCTGGCTGCTCCACTAGCTTAGTCCCAAATAATCACACAGAAACTGTATTATTTAAAACACTGCTTGGCCCATTAGCTCTAGCTTCTTATTTGCTAACTCTTACATCTTGATTTAACCCATTTCTAGTAATCTGTGTATCACCGCGAGATCGTGGCCTACCAGCAAAGTTTCAGCACATCTGTCTCTGGTGGCTCCATGGCTTCTCCCTGATTCTGCCCTTCTTTCTCCCAGCATTCAGCCCAGTCCTCCCTGCCTAAGTTCTGCCCTATCAACAGGCCAAGGCAGTTTCTTTATTCATTAATGGCAATCACAGCACACAGAGGGGACTCCCACATCAAATGCTGGGGTGGGTTTGGTGATGTAGCTGTCTTTGACTCATTTCTGTTTCCATAAATAACCCCAATAAAACTCACTGGTTCACCAATGTCTTAGTTATACCTGCTATGAAACACCATGACCAAAATGCAAGTTGGGGAGAAAAGGGTTTAACCTGGCTTATACTTCAGCATTGCTGTTCATCATTAAAGGAAGTCAGGACAGGAACTCAAAATAGGGCAGGATCCTGGAGATAGGAGCTGATAGGAGCTTATGCAGAGGCCATGGAGGTGTGCCGCTTACTGGCTTGCCTCTCCTAGCTTAGCTTGCTTAGTTCATTTTCTTATAGAACGCAGCCCAAGGATGGCACCACCCACCAAGGACTGGGCCCTCCGCCACTGATCACTAAATGAGAAAGTGCCTTACAGCTGGATCTCAACAAGGCATTTTCTCAAGTGAGGCTCTTTCCTTTGATGAATCTAGCTTGTGTCAAGATGCCACAAAAAACCAGTCAGTAAAACTGACCCCTTCTCAATTTCACACACAAACACATCGCTATTAATTGCATCCCTTCTTTTCTTAGCCCCCAAAATCTCACATTAAAATCAAATAATTTTAAAAGTCTCACAGTCTTTACCAATTCAAACACACAAAAGGTTCAGTATCTTTTAAAGTATCCAAACTATTTTTTAAAAGCTCAAGTGTTTCAGCTGTTGGCGCCTTTAAAAATCAAAATTAAATATCTTCTTCAAGAGGGAAGAACCAGGGCATTCTCCCAATCTCAACCAAGCAAAATCAAAGTCCGACAGTATAAAGATCTCAATATCAAATTATGCGGGATTCACTCGTGATCTTCTGGACTCCTCCAAAGGGCTTGGGTCACTTCTCCAGATCTGCCCTCTCCAGCACACAGTTTATCTTCTAGGCTCTGACTGACTCCACTCCATGGCTATTGCAGTTCTTGGTGGTCATCCCATGGTACTGGCATCTTCAAAATGTAAGGGTCTTTCTCTCCAACTGGGCTGCACTTTCACCAATAGCCTCCCACGGGCTCTCCTCATGGTGCCAAGCTTCAATTTCTTTGCAAGATCCCTTCAGTCGTGGGCCTTCAACTGCCACTGAGGCTGCAGCTTCACCAGTGGCCTCTCCTGGCCTCTCAGTGCCAAGTCTCAGCTGCTCTCCACAACCCCTTCATGCTTTCAAAACCAGTACCACCTGGGTGACATTTATACATGACTATGTCTGGCTGCCAGCACGAGGCACGACCTCTGGAAGGCAGTTTCTCTGTGTTCTCAGGAAACACTCCCCAGAAGATTCCACCGCTGATGCTGGTCTCTTCTTAATCACCGCTAATTTCTCAGCTCCAGCCAACCAGCATCAGTTGTCTCAGTAACATAAAGGTTTCACTTCAGTAGTTCTGGTGTCTTGTTAATCACAGCTGGTTCTTCAGCCCCAGCTAAGGACAGGATCTTAATTCAAAATAACAAAGGGCCCCGACAGGTTTTAAACTTCTGACAGTTTGCAAGCCAGCCTCCATCTTCTGTGCTGCTCTGACCATTCTTAAGTTTCAAGTTCCCACAGAACATCCCACTGAGGTCTCAACACACCATGGCTTTTCTAGTTCAAAATCCCAAAGTCCTCCCACAGTTCTCCCCAAAACATGGTCAGGTCTGTCACAGCAACACCCCATTAGACTGGTACCAATTTGTTTCTATTGCTGCCGTGAAACGCCGTGACTGAAATGCAAGTTGAGGAGGAAAGATGCCCCAGCAGCCAGTGCGGGCTGATGCCTAGACTGGCTGGGGTGCCAGGATTGAGACATGGAGGCTTCTTTTCAGGTGAAGAACAGCAAGCTTTATTTTGCCCTTAGCTAAAGCCTTTTATACCTTTGCTTCTTCTGTGGAAAACCACCTGCCAGAAAGAACACAAACATCTTTGTCAATTACAGACCACAAGGAAGTTCCACTGCCGGTCAGGGGGAGTGAGGGCAGCTAGGTCACAACAGAAAGAGCGATTTTTTGGGGGGGGGGGCTTACACTTGAGCATTGCAGCTCATCACTGAAGGACGTCAGGACAGGAACTCCAACAGGGTAGGACCCTGGAGGCAGGAGCTGATGCAGAGATCAAGGAGGGGAGCTACTTGTTGGCTTGCTTCTTTAGCTTGCTCAGCCCACCTTCTTATAGAACCCAGGATGCCACCACCCACCAAGGGTTGGGCCCTCCCCCATTGCTCACTAAAGGAGAAAATGCCTTACAGCTGGATCTCATGGAGGCGTTTCCTCAGCTAAGGCTCCTTCCTCCGATGACTCTAGCCTGTGCCAAGTTGACACACAAAATCAGTCAGTACAACCAGATTGAATTTTGGTGGTGTCTACACTGTGGTCTGTGTGGGTTTCATAACTGGGTGAGCAGACATGTGTTGCATCTCCTGAGGAAAAGTTTTGCCACACATCAAAGGTCTTCAGTGAAACTCTTAAGGTTTCTTTCTTTTGCCTCTTCCACTAATCTTCACCGGCCGTCTTTTGCGGCCCGAGCAGCCTGACCTCTACCTTCAGAACACAGCAATGAGCACAGAGCCTTTCAAATCCCTCTACGTGGGCATGACAATTGTCGGTGTCATTTTTCCTAACGTCGGTCACCTCGATTTGTACAGTACACCTGTGGACCTGTTGACAAGGACAGTTCTAAAAAGGATTAACTGAACTGAGAATGTGAGCGGCGCTTTCTCTCTTGGACTAAGGGCTCAAACGAAGGAAAAATTGAGGGAAGGAAAAAGCCAGGCCCCTGCTGGCACATGCCTTTTCTCCTTTTCCTGGCCACTGTGGCATGGACGGCTGTTTCTCATCACACCCTCTCTGGCATGATGAATGGACACCTCTAAATCCCCGGAACCGTGAGCTGAAATAAAATTGTCTCCTTGTTTTTGTCAGGCATGCTGGCTTTGGTTCATCTACCAATCCCCTGGGGCTTAGAAGAGTGGGCTATTTCTCTCTGAGCAGTCTGCAAAACCTTTCTGAAAAGTCAATACCTGAGAGGAAGAATTAAAAATGATTGTATGGAATAGGAGGTGAGATTTCCACCCAGGAAATTAAGCAACATCTGGACAGAGTTGAACAATTTTTCAGAGGGACTAGGAAGGGGCCATTTTCCAGCATTACGTAAAAAGGTTTCTAGCAACCACGATTACTATTTTGCTGGTACGTTATGCAACTCCAAGATTACATCATGGATGGTAATAAATAAGAACACGAAGTATAGTCTTGTTTCTGAAAGCTGCTGAATGTATTTTAGTGACTTAATCCCAAACAAGAGTAGCGCTTTGTGGGATTCTGTTGTAAATCCTGGGCCTCTCCAAGAAGCTATGCTCAGAGTAATAGCTTAACATCTTAGGATCATTCAGTTTTGTGTCACCTCCCTCTTCACACATCTCCACATGATTACAGCAGTACAGAAGGCCGTGGAGACTCAGCGCTCCCCTTGATGTGAACCTGCAAGGAGCTGAAACAATTCACTTGGGCAAGCAAGCCACTTGGATAGGCTCACTGGCCGTACATGGGAAGTTTGACCTTGCCCTCTGCCCAGGAACGAAAGGACGGCAGGCAGAACTGGTGCCCTGAAAATTGCTCTCAGCAGTTAGGAAATGTTGTGAAAATCTTAGCTTTAGCATCAGCCTAGCTGGGATCTAATAATATTACTGGCACGCCGTAACTTAAGGGTGAAACTAATTTAGGTGATGGATCCTGTGATTCAAAGTTATAAACTTCTATTAGTTTCAGTGTTACTCACTGTCTATGCAACAGGTGTAAATCTGTTCACTTAGAGTCAGGAGTCAGAAAGGCTTCAGGAACTTGTCGAACCTGTGTTACTGTTCCAAGTCTAAAATCCAGATCCAGTTCAATCAACTGCCTCAGTATTAGTCAAATATTTAAAAGCAACTTTTAATGATATGGTTCTAATACAGTAATCCGCAGAAGCCGCCACGATCCCCACCTCCACTTCATATTCAGGAATGTACTGAGACTATAATCTGTACAGCCAAGGAGGCGAAAGACTGCCCGTAACAGACAAAATGCCAAATACTGGGGAGTAGTCGGTACTTTTAATTCCAGAATTCGTTGGTGGTGGTTGCAATGAATGAGTAACTGAAGAACCTTTAATTAAGCATAGGTTATAAACACCAACTTAATTTTAACGTGTACCAATAACTTGGATCCTTTCTGTTATCCCACAGCACTTGAGGTATCCAGTTACTTTTTAAAATTTAACATTACTTTCTGACGTAAGTGTTTGAACTCATCAATATGACTGACTTTAAATAACTGGCAAACTTCTAAGAATGAAGAGAAGAGAGGATAGGCAAACGTACCTGCTTGTCAGGAGGGAAAACTCCTCTGAGGAGCTAAGCTTTCAGGAACCGTCTGAGATTCCTTAATTTTTGTGAAACTTCCAAGAGGCCACTCAATCTACGTTCAGCTCTTTCCTAGCTTACAGACTGTCATATGAGAACGTCCAGTCCTCAAATCACAGCTGTTGGATGTTTACATCAAGAGAAGCACGCCTGGGAAGACACTACAAGCTTAAACCTGCCACAGATTAGAAAGATCATAATGTCAGAGGTGCCATTTACAGGCTTACAACCGCAGGGGTCAGTAAGGTTAAAAAAGAGAAAAAAAAAAAAATCCTGCACTTAGAATGTCAGCCCGCAGGACTCAGTCCGCCAGCTGTCTGCACTTCCGTGACGGTCCAGGTCCTCATTCAGGTTTTGCCGGCCAGCTACCCTCCCTCCTTGTCCCCCACTGTCCCTCACGGGTTTGGGGGCTTCCCAAAGCGAAGCGCAGGCGGTGGGGACTAGAGTGTGCTCTCCAGACTGCTCCGCGGCACCCTAAAGCCGCATGCCTCCGGGCGGGGGGAGAAGGGGAGGAAATTTCTCCTCGCTCTGCGTCCCCGCCCGCCCGCCCTGTCCGTCCCCTCTCCGGCTGGCTGCCCTGCTCGCTCCAATGCTGACCTCGTCAGCCTCACTTCTGCAGGCGCGAGGCGGCCGAGGCGGCGGCAAGCTCCGGGCAGGGCCATGGGGCAGGGTGAGTGGGGGCGCGGGCGCTGCGGCCGCGGGACTGCCACCTTTGGCCGTGTGCTCGCTCTGGACGTCCGAGCCAGGCGTGCGGGGGAGGAGCGGAGCTCGGGGCGGGCTGCGTGCGGACTGGACGGGCCGGGTCCCCTAGAGCGGGGAGCGGCTTAGGAAGGCGGGGGCGCTGCGCTCCGCAGCTCCTCGGGGAAAGTTTGCACGGGGCTCAGTTCGTGCGCGGCGGGCCGCCAGAGCCCAAGCACTGCGGGCGTGGCGATCGTCCCGCGCCCAGCCCGCTCCTCCTTCTTCGCAATAAAGGCCGCTGCGCGCCGCCCCTCCGCCGCCAACTGGCTGCGGGCTGCAGCCGGGGCGGGGACCTGTGGCCTTCGTCGCGGCGGGCGCCCCCGGGCGGGGACCGGCCCGCAGGTGGAAGCGCCCCGGGGAGGCGGGTCCGCCCCCGGCAGCCGTGGGTCGAGGCGGGCTCTGGGCCGGCTCACTCCCGCCCTGACCCGCTGGCCTCTCCCACCCCAGCAGTGACGCGCCGCCTCCAAGCCCGAGCCCGCGCAGCGAGCAGCAGCGCGATGGACCGCAGCGCTCCGGATCCCGGACCCCGCATCGCGCCCCGCACCCCCGCCCCGCAACCCGCGGGCTCCGTCGGGTAAGCAGGGGAGTCACCCTTCCGGCCGTAGAGGCCTCGGCGCGTTTCACCAGCCCGCAGCGCTCTCTCCGTGGGGTCGCCTGGCTCCCGGGCCGAGGTACACGCGGCGGGAGACTGCGTCCTCCCGGGTGTCCCCGGGGTGGGGGTTCGGTGGTTTGGGCAGGCTTTGCGACCTGGGGTGGCAAAAGGCCAGGCGAATGCCAGGCGTTGGGTGAGGAGTCCAGGAGCAAAAGTGGTAACAAAGGGTTCCTTGTTGAGGCTCTGGAGCCGGGGGAGCGACACCTGTAAGTGCGCTCCGGGAAAGGAAGGAAAAGTTCCACTGGCCGAGTGCTAAGGCCCTGGAGGATCAATACTGTCAAGGTGACTGCAATGGAGGGGCTTTCTGAAAGCCCACGGAGGGCGCTGCAAGGTGTGCCAGCTGTCAGCCCGGCTTGACAGTTCCGGGAGCAGGCGGGGTTCTTGCCTCTGACTGGGGGTGTGTGTGCGCGCCTCTGGCCAATTGGTGATGCCAAAACCAAGCGCAAAGTCGCATTGGCAAACAGCTATACTTTTTTTTTTTATCGTCACGTGTCTGAGGAGCGATTGGAGGGGAAGGGGATGTCACATGGTGAGTTAATATTAAATGAAGCACGCCTTCCTGCCAAATATGCTCGAAATCACCCTGTTAAACGTTTGGGTAAACAGTAGTGAGAACAGGTAGTCCTGCAAGGGCCGAGGAGAACTTGAGAGTAACCTTTGTCATGGTGAACGGTTAAGCTAGTTGACAGTTCCTTCTTTCCCATAAGGCACCCCAATTTTCATTTTTCTATGTTAATCAGAATGTAGAAGTGCCATAAACAGAGTATGAACATTCCAGAAATAGGAACATTAAGGAACCGTTGACTTTGTAAGCAATGAATGAGAGTCGTTCAGTTTTTTTTTTTTCCCCTGGTTTAAGAGTGAAGAAGTCATTTTTCCCTGGAACATGACAGGCTTTTCCTTAGGAGCAAGTCACAGCATGTTTATTCATCAGAGTCCTTGCGAGCATTGGCAGTTGTCTAGAGGAAACGTGGAAGACTCTCAAGGCCACATGAGTAATCTAGCAGATATTTAGTGTAATGCTTACGTAGAGGAAACATGCAGTGTATGAATTCGAACTTTTTTCTCTAAATTTTGACCTTCTCCATGCTACTATCCCTTTTGTTGTAGAGTTCCGCATTTTTTTTTCTTTTGGCCTTGGTTTTTCACTGTTTAGATCCCAGTGTGTGTCCTTCCACATCCCCTTTCAACGTGTTGCTAGGACGAGCCTAGATCAAGACCTGGAAACAACTAGAGATTTGTGTAAGTTAATGATGGACTGCCTTTCACAAGACTGAATTCAAGTCTCACAAAATAACAGAGAGTTGCATTGGCGCCCTTGGTAATAGATTACTTCTCTAAAAAATATCCATTAACACAAAATGCACTTACGAATGCTTGGAATCATGATGTGCTTGAAATAAGATGGGTGAGTTCAGATAGCTCCGTGATGAAGAAATACAAAAAGAGCTTTCTAGTGACAAGCCTAGAATACCCCAGGTTGTACGCTTGAGAGCTTGGAGGCTAAACTTTACGGGTTCTTTAGGAGTATGCATATAATTTCTCAGTGAAACGTTTTGCTGTTTCTAAAACTTATATATTTTTTATTTTTGAGTCAGATACTCTTTAGCCCGTGCTGGCCTGGAACCTTATCTAGAGTTTGAATTCCTGTCTCTGTCTCCCAAGTACTGAGATTACAGGCATACACCAGCACATCTCACAGAAGAAAATATTTTAAAGAACCTTTGCCTTAACCTTCCAAACTTAAGACATCTGGAAAATACACCAATACACGAGCTACAATAATACCTAACAGCATCCTTTTAAAAATGAGTTCCTAGCGGCCTGCCTTCTCTGACTTTCTTGTCTATTGGCATGTAATTCCAAGTGTTTGTCATATTTGTTGGTTATTCTGGCTTAACTTTGGATTTTTCACACACACACACACACCCCTTTAAAAAGGTTTAAATTGTGGAAAAATAAGAGTATTTAGGAGGTGGCAGGGTGCAATTTTAATATAATTGTTGGTTTTGAAGGTAGGTTCCTTACTGTATAACTAATTATATCATGACTCAATAGCCTAATAGCTGGTGAGGCCTACTTAAAAGAGGCTCTCTGTTGTCTGTAATTTCCCAAGGTGCATGCTGTTGTAACAGGTTATTTGAAAGACAAATCAACACAGCTACTATTTTACAAAGGGGACCAGAGGAAACCCTCTGTTCAAGTTCCTGAGCCAATTAGTAAAACCTGAAGTTTGAGGTGACTGTTCATTGTGCTCACTGTTTTGAGTAGTCTCCTGATCATGGTAAGATCTTTAAAAAAAAAAACAAACCCTACATTTTAACAAACCATCGGTGTTGAATCATTAGCCGAGAGCTATAGTTTAGATAGATAATGGTTTTCTGATAGAGGTTCCTAGTTTGGAAACTTGACCCCCCCCCCATAGAACAGAATTGGAGGTGATACCATTAATAGGTGATGAGGTCATTAGGGAAGATTAATGGAAGGGGTTGGTTGCACATAGAGAGTACTGTTGTAAAGTGAGCCTGGCTTTCTCTACTTCCTTTTGCTCCATTTCTCATGGTCTCCTGCTGTGGTACCTGGACTGTACAGGGCAGCCAGCAAGCCCTCACCTGAAGAACAGATAGGGCCGCCTGCACTCAAGCTTTAGCCTCTACAGCTGGAGCTAAACACAACTCTTCTTCAAGAAGTACCTGGTCACAGGCGTTATTTGATTGTAACTTAAGATGGACTTACAGTACAGTATTTACGGTAAAGTTGGCTGATCTTCCTCTTCCAGCTTGCATTGTTTTTGTTATGTCTTAGCACACTCAAGGAGCAGCATTATTTTAGGAAAACAAAACGTAGCCCTTTGGCTACTACTGCTTCTTTGAAACATTAATAATTGTGATAGTTCATATCTCAATAAAAGTTATGGTAGTTTAAGTTTTTTTCCTCAGTGTTTTCATAGATTTAACTCACAGTTAGCATAGCATGGTGAAACACCTAGGGGGGAGATGGGAGCCACCTGCTTAGTAGTTGTGACTGCCTTGTGGCAACCTGCTGAAGAGATTCTGATCCTCAAGGGGTCTTTGCCCTAGTGACCACACCCAGTGCATTTTACCCTGGCTTCTGGCTCACCTCCTTAGTCCCTCATTAATTTCTTAGTTCTCTTTCTCATTATTGTGTGTAAGTATCCACTCCACTGGTCATTGGCTGCATGTCTTGTAGGCTTGGCTTTTCGACTTTGAAAAATGCTGCTGAGTTTAGACTTCAGAGCCTCTGAATTTCAACAGCTTTGATTTTACTTTGAGATTAAATGTTTGTTTATTTTTCCCATGGATTTGTTTGTCTTGAGATGAGCCCTGCAAAGTGGAGGCTGACATCAAACTCGGGATCTTCCCGCATTAACCTCTTGGAAATTCTGCCTTTCTGTGTACTACGATACTAGGTTAAAGTTTGCATGTTACTTACATGTTTTAAACACACACGTGATTTTAAAGCAAAATTGAAAAAAGCAATTGATTTGAGCTCAGTTCTGGCACTAGTTCTAACAGACCAACCCAATACAGAATGTAATCAGAGTATTTGAGCCTTGTGGTTAATTAATGGTTTAAGCTGTAAACAACTAGTTATGCTTTAACTAGCTCCCTGCTGATTGACTCAGCTGAATTGTTTTCTATAAGCACTGGGCTGTCAACTCCATAGTGAATGCTTTCAGACCATGCTCTGATTGTAGGAGCTGTCCAGTCCTCAAATCTCTCTGCTCAAATTATAGTATTGTGAATTCACGTAAGTAATTTTCCTTCTGAATATTCATAGGTGTCACATAACATGTATCCACATATGTATGTTCATCATCTGGCATCTGGCATCTCTCTGTTTATTCTATAGGTTTTCAGAGATGAAAGTGAGCTGGTTTAATTTGTAATGTGACATGAATATTATTATCACTCATTAGTTTCCTTGACTGGAAATGCTGGGTTGGTTGGTGTGTCTTTGAAGTGACAAGCACTGTTGAGACACTGGTTGGAGAGTTGAGAGGTTTTAGAGGTGACAGTAGTAACCAAACATGATTTTCCTTTCTACTGTGGACAGCCAGTGTTAGTAGTTAGAGTTTCTTGTGCTCACTAATATATTACATAGAATATTCCAGAAAGAAGCAGTTTGTAAATGTTAAGTCACATTTCTTTCTGAGTAGCGCGAGGATGTATTGTGCTATCTGGAGTTATTCTGTCTTAACCAACCCAGCAGGTGAGCTTGTTTACCCACACCTTGTCTCTGCTGGCTACCATTGATCACTTGGTAGCCATCTTGGATATCACATAAGCTGATAAAGCACAATAGTGTTTTAGGGTCAAGAAACCATTATTTGCTGGGTGTCTTAACGCTTGTTATTCCAGGACTGGGGAAGTTGAGGCAGGGTGATTGTCATGAATTCTAGCCTGCCGTTCTGGCCTACAGAGTGAGACCTGGTCTCTAATAATAATAATAATAATAATAATAATAATAATAATAATAATAATAATAAACCAGGAAGAAACACTCATTTTACTTAATAATGGTCCCAATATTCCAGGATGTATGAATCTGAAAATTTAGACATGCCACAAATTAGGGCTTTCTTGAATTGAAAGTACAAGGTGATTTGAAAGAGACATTCACCTCCCACAACCTTTGTTACAGTAATGCTCCATATTCTTGTCGTTGGTACTAGCATCTCACTGTTCCTAGTTTATAAATTAAGCTCTCTGAGGTAGGGGCGTGTATAGGGGGAAACGTAGTATCATGAGGGTTTAGAGCCAGCTCCAGTTTTGGACATCCATCGGAGCCTTGGCACATGATCCCCACAGAAGAGCGTGCTTTTTCCCTTGGAGGCAAGGTATCCAGGCTTTGTGTCTCGGTGCTCAGGACCATGGCGTTAATCACTGAGAAAAAGCAGCGTGATTGCTGACCTCAGCTTGAGACTTTATCTTTGGAATCATGTGCTTAGGCTGACATTCTTTACTTGCCCAGATAAGCTTTTATTTATTTTCATTTTTGACTTCAAAATGTAAATGTCAGAGTCTTCGTTGACCTTGCTTTGAAGGATCTTACTGTTGTGATTCTGAAACAAGTCTGGAATAGACGGGGGTACAAATGCACTTTTGACTTTCCCGGCTTCGTGGCAGTGGCATGAATTGGAGGGCTGGGGACAATGAAGGAAAAACTTACTGACTGCTTTCTTCTGCCTCTGTTTGGGTGCGTTCTTGGTTCTAAAGTTTGACTGTTGAATATTTAGCCTAAAGTTTCAATGGAAGAATCACCCAGGTAACTTCAAAACCAATGCCCGTGCTTCCTCACACACCTACCTGTTCTGGTTTGATTGGCTTGGTCTAGGCCAAGGGCATGGTGTTGGGTTTGAGTGATTGCTTGACATCAACAGCTGATGTTGGGAGGGGAGCGCTGCTTTTTTTTTTTTTAAAAAAAAGAACTAAGCTTGATTTTGAGTTTCTAAAGACTTATTCGCAATATGCATAGTATTCTTTACTTTTAAAATGGTTGCTTTTTTTTTTCTCTCTTTTGGTTTCTTGAGACAGGGTTTCTCTGTATAAGCTTTGGCTGTCATGGAGCTAGCTAGATCCATCGGCCTCTGGCTCCCTAGTGCTGGGATTAAAGGCGTGCACCATCACTGCCTGTCTGTCCTTTTTGAGAAAGTATATTAACTTCATCTTATACTTGCCGAATTAACATCTATGATCACAGAACACCAGTAGGTACAGGACTATTGGAAGCAAGATCTGCTTCCAAACCTGTGTCTTTCAATAGTTAGCATAACACATTGAGTTTACAACTGTATCGTTTATTAGTTTTGGTGTTATGATTAATGACTCAGAGGTTTTTTGTTTGTTTGTTTGTTTGTTTTTTCGAGACAGGGTTTCTCTGTAGCTATGGAGCCTGTCCTGGAATTACCTCTTGTAGACCAGGCTGGCCTTGAACTCACAGTGATCAGGCTGTCTGGGCCTCCCAAGTGCTGGGATTAAAGGCTTGTGCCACCACCACCTGGCTCGAAGTGGTTTTTATTTTACATGGTCTCAAAGTTCATACTCATAGTTCTTTTCAAAACAATGTCTATATTTTATATATTTAAGAAATACTACACATTTCAATGGTTATAAAAGTATGTACCATTGGAAAGGAGGTTAAATACTTGGGCTATGTGTTGAAACTCATAGTAAACTATTTTTGGTAAATTATGTTTTCAAACTCACAGTAAAGCTTCTACTTCTAGTAAATGACAATCCTTTGTTCCTTGACAAGGTGTTTATTTCTGTCCTGTGGCTGTGAAGTTTATTTGCAGCAAAATTTCAAAAATAAGAGAGCTTACCAAATGAGAACCATGAAATTGTTTAGTAAATCAATCCTCAGTTTCTCCCTCAAAAATCTTAATTTCCTCTGAGTGAGGTAAGCAGGAAACAGTAACAATTTTGTAGCATGTATTTACACAGCAGTGCCAACCAAGCATCCGTATACCCCACCCTACCCTTGTCCCCTCCAAGATAGGGTTTCTCTGTGTAGCCCTGCTGTCCTGGAACTCACTTTGTAGACCAGGCTGGCCCCCCAACTCAGAGATCCACCTGTCTCTGCCTCATAAGGGCTGGGATTAAAGGCATGCCACCCCTGCCCAGCTTCTTATTAAGACTTCTCATAAGGGCTGGGATTAAAGGCGTGCCACCACCGCCCTGCTTCTTATTAAGACTTCTTATCATTTAATTTGTCAAATCCTCACTAGTTCTTATTTTTACATGAAACGATTTGGACAGGGGACACTGGGGAATTGGCTCCTGACTGTAACTACTTTGCTGAAGAAATTATCTGTACCCTGTAGGAAAAAAATAAACATGATATTAGATACTGTCAGTACTTTGGTGCCAACTTAACGTTCTGTTTATTCTTAGAACTTAAGATACCATACCTACTGCATGGGTTTGCAGACTGTGGCCTGACAAATGGTGACCTATATATAGGTCAAGACGGGTCTCTTTTTTCGTTTTTAAAATTACAGTAAACAATAACGACAACATAACATTTACTGTCTTAGATGTCTGGGTGTGTACATTCAGTTGTATTAAGTATATTGTCATCACCCCCCATCTCCATATTCTGTTAAAGTTTATTTTCATTAAGCGGGAGTGGTCTGCTTCTCCCTTTCGAGGCTCCCAGCAACCATTCTGCTTTTTGCCTGTGATTTTGACCCTACTGACCATCTCTCATAAGTGGGATCTGATGGTCTTTTGTGACCTACTTATTTCACATGGCTTCAGTGTTTGCATGTTGTATCATGCATGACCACTTCATCCCTTTGTGTTGGTCAATAATATGTTTGTATGTAAAGATCCAGTCATCATCTGTGGAGGCTTGGTTTCTTCCGTATTTTAGCTACTGTGAGTAGTGATGTTATGAATGTTGAATGTACAAATAGCACTTAGAGACCCAGCTTTTTGGCCTTTAGATAGGTGGTGAGAAGTGGAGTTGGTGTCTCACACCATCAGCCTGCTAGCCCGCTTTCCCTCCCTCCCTCCCTCCCTCCCTTCCTCCCTCCCTCCCTCCCTTCCTCCCTCCCCTCCTCCTTCCTTCAAGATAGGGCCACACTGTGTAGTCCAGATCAGCCTGGAACTCAAGATTTGCTTCAGCATCCCAATATAGGTGTGTTGCTACCATGGCTGCAGTCTTTAAATGCCTTTTAATCGTTTGGCGACAGCGTCTTGCTCCGTTGCTCTGGCTTCTTGAAACTTGCTGTGCGGTTAGAGCTGTCATCTGCCTCCGTTTACTGGGTTTCCAAGCATGTGTTGCCATGCCGACCTCTTTAATTTTTTGAGGAAACGTCATAGTGTTTTCTATAATAGTTATGTTATTTTACATTCCCATTAACAGTAGGTAAAGCTTCTAATTTCTTCACTCTCTCAACAAGTATAATTTTCTGGTCATGCCTCATGCCAGTAGTAGCCAACCTAGTGGTATGGCAGTGTGTCTCATTCTGTGTTTGATTTATAATTTATACTGGTTAGTGACGTCATGCAGATTTCAGTTATGTATCTTCTTTCGGCCCCTTCTCTATCTTCTTGGGAGAATTAGTCTGTTCAAGTACTTTAAGTGTTTTCGAAAAAAAATTTTTCTTTTTTGATCCTAGGTATTCTTTGGATGGTAATTTCTTGTTCTCTACCAGTGTTTTGGGGAGACTGAACCGGCTGGCACCAATGGTTTCGCATACTGTGTTCACACTGCAGTTGAGCAGACCAGATTATGATCTTGTAGCCTGCAGAGCTGAAAATGTGCATAGTCAGATGCTCCTTGAAAAAGTTGGTTGACCCCCCCCCAGCCTCACCTATGAAGTGAAAACATGAAGTGTTGATTTTTTTTAATTGAAAAAAGTATTTACTTTTAAAAACTGAACACAAATGTCAGTTGGCTCTAAATGGTTTATACATTCATAAAAGAAAATATATATCAGAGGTTTTGCAGAATAGTAAATTGGTTTTCCTTTTCAAATGAAGACTAGACTTGGCCCTCGGCAAATGGATTTGAATTTTAACATTTAGGGAATATTGGATTAATATTCATTATCTTATATTGGCTGGACTTTTAGACGCCTGTGCTTAGGGAAAGCTTCACAAATAACGGCAGATGTGGTATGGTTTTCAGACGTAAATGCCCAGGAAGAAATGAACACGGTATCTATTTTTTTCTAATTTATTTTACATTTCTCTGTGTGTGTGTGTGTGTGTATGCATGTGTGTGCTCGTGCGTGTATGTGTATGTTTGTGTGTGCGTGGAGTCAGAGGTTCGCCCCTCCCACCGTGTGCGTTCCAGGAATCGAACTCACAATGCTGGCCTTGGTGGCAATCACCTTTTCAGCTGAGCCATCTTACCAGCCCCTGTCTAGCGTTTTGACTCTGTACTTATTTTAGGAGTTAAGTCAAACTGTCTTTATAATTTCCAGCAATATTTTTAATGTTGTTAAAGATATTTCTTAGCCTTGGGCCTTTTAGTGTTCCAAATTTAGTATGATAGCTATGAGACTTTTTTTATTTCGTGACACTGCTTTGCTAAATTTTTTCCCCATCTGTTGTAATAAAAACAAACTAAAAGTATGGGAGAATGAAGTTTCCCAGGACTATTTATAAAGGGCCAGGGGGCTCCAGTTTTGCATACAAGCTCCCTATCTGAGGAATGCATGCTTTGGAAAAGGCTCTTCAATGATTGGTTGGTCCTTAGGATATGTGAGGCATGAGCTGGGGTTGCTGGTTTTTCACAGACTGAATTAACAATGCTGCCCATCAATTTAAAGATTTAGGGATGGATTTCAAACATCTGGAAACTGGAAGTGAATTTTGAAGTATTTTCGAGAGTGCATTAAAGGGGATGGTTGTCTCAGTTTTGAGACAGTAAAGAATGTAAAGGCAGCTAGATTGATTTGTAGCAATGAGTGGACTTTAGGTAGTGAATACCTTTTTTCAAGAACCAAAGTCGCCATGGCTTCCAGACAGTAAATTATGTCTTGCTCTTCACTGTCATGTAGTAGGTGATATTTTGATTATTTCCATGTCTTTACACAATAGTATGCTTCCTCAGTGAGCAAACTCATAGGCGCGTTATAGGAATGTGATAGGGGAAATGCTACTGAACTACAAATTTGGGTCAATTTCTCAACTTTGTTTGTTGTATAGAAAATGTGGAGCCCCATGAAGCCTTTCACGTGTGTGGCCTCCAGGTTGTGAGAACGAAGGCCCTGGCTATGACCTGAGTCCCTCGTCTGAATTTCCTGTATTTACCCTGTATTGCTTTAAATCGGACCACAATCCTGTGTTTTTTTTCAAAGTATGGGATAAAATGACATGGTTATTCTTTATAATTTCTCCAGATTTGTAGAAAATATGTCATTTGGACATATTTAATAGAGTGATTATTTTAAAAGAATATTTACAAGAATTCCCTATTCAAGAAAAATTGATGTTTGGAAAAGATTTTAAGATATTATTGAACATGAACTTGAGTTCTAATAGCTTGGGTTCATGATGTGGCTGTGCATAGTGACCCTGATCTTGTGTATAGATCGACTTTTAAGTGCCAAAATGGTTAAGTGCATATTGTAGGGCTGGCACCATGGTGGGAAAAGGGTGCTCCACGTGGTCAGTTTGAAAGCTTGATGCTGTCTAGGTTGCTTTTTTGCTGTTGCTGTGATGAAGTACTCTTGACGAAAGCAATTTAGGGGAGAAGGGGTCCATTCTGGCTTAGGGCTCATCACTGGTACAGCCCATCTGCAGTGGGAAGTCAAGACAAAAGGAGCTGTCCTTTACAGCTGGAGAACAGAGCGCCCAAAGCTCACCAAGCTCCCTTTGTCCTTTTGACTCGGTGCAGGACCGTCAGTCTGTGGAATGGCACCACCCTCGTGGTACACCTCAGATAATAAAGATTATCACTCAGACATGCCCAGAGGCTCCTCTTCCAGGTGACTCTACAGTTTATCAAGCTGACAATTGAGATGAACCCTCACAAACACCAAGTAATTGACCGCCTTTGGGTGTATTTGCTAAGGCCACACCATTTCCGTTTATGGCCTAATGCCATAGCTTCTGTCTGTATGACAAGATCTATTTCTAACGAAGTAGTTAAGATCCTCAACCCTAGGTGAGGAATTTATGGCCAGTCCTGGAGGATTTCCGTCTGTCTACTGTCTGCGTGCACACGAACACATGCTATTATTTCTGCAGAAACAGAAGTCTGGAAGTATTAGATGAGCCCAAAGGGAGCAGTGGTGGTCAGAGCCAGCGTTTTAACAGCTGTTGTGACAGTGTGTCAGTTCAAATAGTCTAGAAAAACAGGAAATTGAGCTGCTAATGGGAAAATGACCGGGACCCTTCCATTCTGGGCTCACTGGATGTGCTGCGCTTCCTAGACCAATACCAACAGTAGTCAGGGTAATTATGGGAACCATTGAGTTCACTTTCTTGCTTGTGAAAAGGGGAGTTATAGCAGAGTGGAATGTCCGAGAAGCAGCCTGGCATCCCTGCCTTGTTATTTTGTGCCCAATTGCCACTTGCTGTATCCTTGCCTTAAAAGAATAGAGTCGACGTTAGGAAACCTATCTCTTAGGAAAGAGGTTGCTGTCTAAGAGGATGACAACTGTGTCTTCTGTCCTTCGGCCATTCTCTCTGTTCTCTGTGATTCAGTGGATGGCTGCAAAATTTCTGAGTGAAGCCTGGCTGGGGAGTGCCTTTGTCCTAGCTCTTGTTCCTTCCTATGTGTCATCCCACACACATCCTACATCCTAAGATGTGTCATTCTCCGTCTCCAGAGAGCAGTTAGATACTCTTGACTTTTTACCGTGCTTCAAGAGAGTGAAGCTGAAAGTAGCAGAAAGGACTGTCTATAGGGAAAAGATTTAAACATTTAAAATGTTGATTTTTTTTTGTGGTCATATGCTACCAGACTTTATCTCTGCATAAATACTTACATACACGTGCTTATGCGGAAAAGCCAGAGATTGACCATGGGTGTACATGGGTGTATTTGCTCTCCATCTTTTTTTTTTGGCAAAGCCTTCCTCCCTGTGCTCAGATCTCACCAGTTGGCTAGAGTGCTGACCACAGAGCTGTGGGGATCTGCCTGTCTGGTCCCAGCACTAGGGTTACAGATGTCTATCGTACCACGTCGTGCCCATCCTGTCATGTGGTGCTGCAAATCTGAACTTAGCTCTTCATGTTTGTGTGGCAAGCACTTCCTCCCTGCGGGCTTCCATCCCGCAGCCCCCACGCTTTTCTGTTTTCTCTCTTTTGTAGATTTGCCTCTGCTGTGATAGTGTCTTCCCTATGAACTGTTTTTCCATCTAGGAAAGTGTGAGCTGTGCCGTCATTTCAGAGAAAAATATTTAACTCGGGTGATCTGAAAGAGGAAATAAACTCATTTTCCCCTAACATCCTATTCGGGACAAATTTTCTCTCTCCAGTGTATTTCCACCTCTAGTTCACTGTCCTTTTCCATACTTTCTTTTTGAAATGTAGTCCGCTTTGGAAGGTTCACTATTTGGAAGGGATTCTCACCTTCCAAGTATGCTGTTATGTGTTTTATCATGCAACTGTATAAGGACTCCATTCATACAGAATGCTAAGAAAATGCAGCCCTGGGATTTGTTAAGTCTGAGAACACATTTACAGCATTTAAGACAAACGGTTTTGAATTTATTTAGAGAAGTTTTTAGGATTTTGAAGTCCAGTTCATGATTTTAGGTACATTTTTGAGGTGCAGCATTTTGGGATTTGCATTTTTACAGATGGAGTGGACTATAAGGTTGAATTGATGGTGCTGCTAAAAGTTATTGGGATTAATTGAATATTAGTAATAGCCTTTGATAACACAAATCCATTCTCTTTTTTTGATGTGTTTCTCTGCCCTTTAAGCACATTAGAAGTTAGAATTGTCCAGCTGTAGCAGCTCATGCCTGTAATCCCAGCAGTAAGGAAGGTTGAGGCAGGAGGATTCCTGTAAGCTCACATTGAGCTATATGTATAGTTTGAGGTCTACCTGTTGTTCTGAGCAAGAGCTTCTCTCAAAATCAGAGAGAGAGAACGACAGACAGAAAGGGGAGAAGAGGCCAATCGTCAACAGTGGGGTATTTGAAAATCGAATTTGGTCGTTCACTGGTTCTGTATAATGACTCTGTCAGCTAAGTGGCATAGAGACCACAGTTCTGGAATATTTGAACTGGTTTGGACCCAGAGGTGAAGTAAATCACTGATAGTAATGGTTTGGGCCCCTACAAAGGAAAAAGGATACCAGAGGCCTTTTGTTTCACAGACAGGGATCAAGTGGTGAGCATGTCATAACTTCCAATCTGTCCATTTTTACTGTGTGCTTCCAGAGATTTCCTATCAAGGAAGCGATTTGTGAAAGTTCCGACGCTTTGCTGTTCACTCCCGTCGTTAGAGGCAACTGGGATGTCTTATGCGTTGGCGCAAAGGGCCAAGCCCTCTGTTGATTCTAGTGTTACTCATCTAGCAGTGAGATTCGGGTGGTGGGTGAGGACCTTGTCCCAGTTTAGTCAGCACAGAGCTGCTGCGCCATTGTGGCTCTAGGGCATTTTCTGGGAATGAGGCTCAGCCTTACAGGCTCCAGCAGATCCTCTCCGGCAGTGTAAGGAGGACAAAGGTACTGTTGCTTGGGAGTCCAGAAGGGAGGTCAAACAGTGTAATACTGCCAAGGAAAAGCTATTTTGGGTGATGCATGCATTTAAATCTCAGAATTTTTAAGGTATAAATCATGTTTATTTTCAAAATTAAATGGTGAATGTTTTGAAATTTGCAGTAACAACTCTATATACAATTTGATTTTTTTTAAATTTGTATATCAGTTGTGTGTATTATTTTCTTTCCTTTAGCCTTTTGTAATTGGCTAACATTTTCACACTGTTTACCTCAGAAACTGATTTCAGGGAGTTTTAAAGGGGAGAACTGTCTTTTATTCTACTTAGGTTAGGTGAGAATGTGTCTTTTGCTAAATGCAGATGTCAGGATGATCAAACTTGTACTTGGGATGTCGACGAAAAAAAGGAACCAGCAGCCAAGATCATATATTCAGAGAGTTGATAAATCAAAGACAACAGCTTCTGATGGTGGAGAAACACTTGCTTGGGTTGATGCTGGCTGGCTTTGTCCCTAGCCAAGCTCTTCTGAGCGCTTTGATCTATGGCCCTGTTGTGAAACACTCGAGTCATCTTAGATTATTTGCAATGCTTTATGCACAAGATTGTATACAACCTCTTCAAGAGTAACTTATGCCACTTGGGGGACATAGCTTGGTTCAAACCTGAAATGTCTCCCAGGGGCTCATGTTTGGGGAACTTGATTCCCAGCTGGTAGCACTCTTTTGGAAGGATGTTTTGGGACTAGGTTAGCTGAGGTGTGGGTCACAGGGGCTGGCCTTTGAGGGCTGACAGTAGGTTCTGGCTCTTGTTTCATGGTCCTTCCACAACTGGAGCCTCCGGTACAGGGTCTAGCTGCCCGGAAATCCTCCTGACTTCTTCGTCCTACCAGGGACTAGGAAAAGCCGTGAGCCACAGTGAGCTTCTCCCTCACAAATCGCCTCTGTCAGTATTTTGTCACCGTAAGAAAAATGATAACGGCAGCGGGGCGCTCTAATCTGTAGTCAAATTGACAATTATGCCGATGCAGGTGACTGCCCTGTGTATATGGGTTGTATTATTATCTGGTTCTTGTTTTCCCTGTAGGCGGTATATTTAAATGACATAAAACAGTGAGAAAGCTCTTTTTAGCCCCTTCCTGACAACCATGTAGTCCCACGCTTCCCAGGTGATAGGTATTAATATCAACACCCCCTGTGGGACAAAGTGGCTCCTACCTATAATCCCAGCACATGGGAGTTTGTGGCAGGAGGATTACAATGAAATCAGATCAAGATCAGCTTGGGTAAGAGCGGGACTGCCTCAGAAGCAACCAGATTTTCATGTCATTTCTGCACGTACTCAGACCAACAACGATTAGCTTTTAGATGGGAATTATTTGAATTTGTGGGGACTTGAGTCATAAGTTGATGTTGGGGATGGAAGCAAAAGAGCTGCTTCTCTAGTAAAGTAGGAGAAACCCCACTGCGCTGTCCGCTCGAGTGGGTAGAGTACTAACTTCTGTAAGCACAGACGGCAGGCTGTTGCTGAGATGCCGTCAAGTGCGGTACTGTAAAATCACTGGCGTAGATTTTCCGTCATTCTTGAGATTCTGTGTTAGCTTTGTGGTCCTTAATGGTCCATACTCAGCCTGAGATCAGGTGAAAGATACTCTTTAAAAAGAGACAATTCCTAGTGCTGTTGCTTCCATTTTATATTTATGGGGCAAAATTAACAGGACATGTAGACAATGCCGTTCTTTTTTTGGTTTAATATTCTGTCATGAGTCAGGACAGGAAAGGAGCGTTTGATTTGTAAGTCAGGTTTGGAGGTCTGAAATTGAAGAAGGCAGGAGTACCTAATCATTCTTTCTTGTGCCAAGGCTGGAAAGTCCAAACTGTCAGTGGCCTTGGTATTTTGGTGCAGGACGCCTGTTAGCAGAGGAATAAGCCTGTTGACACAAACAACAATGGATTGAAACATAAGATAGAATTATGAACGGTCTGTTTGTTACAGCCCTAAAAAGAATGGACAGAATTGGGAGGTGTTAGGAAGACAAGAAAATTAAATTGTGTCAGGCGTGGAGGTGCAGGCCTATGTCTTTAGCACTCGGTGATCCAGAACTTTGAGGACCCCTGCAGGAGGATCTGAAGGTCCAGGTCACCCTGGACTACATAATGAGATTCTATCTCAAGCAACAAACCCGTAACAACTTCCATCTCCCCAGATGGCCAAAAGATTACCTCCATAGCACAGCCCTGTTCATTGACAGTTCTGAGGATTCTTTTTTTTTCACCCCCACCCCCTCTGAGGATTCTTTTCTCCCTAGATTTAAGTGCTGCTGGGTTTTTTGTTTGTTTTTTACCAAAATGGGCGTAAAACTGCAAACTATAGTTCATAGAAACACATTCATCTGTAGTTTTTTTTCCCCTAAGGATATTTTGGCAATACACTGGCATTTTCTAGTCTCCTAAAATAAGATGAACTCCTAAGCCAGAATTTATCTTCACAATCAACAACAGCAAAACAATAAAACCTTTGAGAGAAAGGTAGGGTGGAAAGGGAGGTGTTGACAGGCATGGGTATGAGGGTGTATGTGAGGGAGGTGAGAGTAATCTGGATGCATTATATACATGGATGGAATTTTCAGTGAACACAATTAATTCAAAACAAAACAAAAAGCCTTTTGTGAAATGATAACCTATGGACAGGTGACCCTGCAGTCCTTGGTGCATTTAAAAGTGAGTCACATTCCCTTCATTCAGAGCTGCAGCCTACTGACAATTGGCTGAGGGAAGGAACCAGCACACTTGGCTCTCTGGCATTTAACACCATTGGTTTTGGTTTCAGACAAAACTGGTCCGTCCAGAAGTCAATCTGGCACTTGGCAGGCTGCTGTCGTAGGGTGAGCTTGGGCAGAAGAGCTGGCACTGTGTCTCTCTGCATTGTTTCTGGCTGACTCTGGCACTGTGTGACACCCCCCCCCCATTGTAGAAAAGTTTAGTACCATGGAATCAAACTGTGGAAATGAGAATGGCGTGTACCAGGCATGTGATATGTTTGAGAAATTTCAAATAGCTCTCCACATTATTAGAAAGCAGCCCATTGTAATGTTGACATTATTAATGGAACGAACAGGAAGCCAGGGAGGGACAAGGATGCCCACTTTTCATTTGGCTTTCCCAGGAAGGAGAGCATGGGGTTTGGCGAAGCTTCCTAAATCCACTGTGAAAACTCCGTGCTGGGTTCATGGTGCTTGCTTTTGGCCTGCCCAAGGCAGAACCTACACTAATCTTGATGACATCACCTGCTTTTTCCATGGAAGAAAGTGCTAGCAGAATGACTACGAGATTGCCTCAGTGGCCTCTGTGTGTGAGCCGAGTAACAGCTTGACACCCTTGTGGCCCCAGGTCAAACACTGAAGAGATCATTGTTTCTATAAACGGACTCCTGCCTCTCCTAAACAAGAAAGCGAGGCATGGTGCACTGCAAATGCTGGGAAGTTGTGCCTCTGTCTAGAAGCCAACTTCAGTTACTGATAATTACAAAAGCCCCTGCAACTCCTGAATCTTTGACCCCTAAGGTGACTGCAGCGCGCTGTTTAGTGTTTGAGGGGAGGCATGCACCATGCTTGTCTTGAGACATTAAAGCCATAACTCTTTCTGCACTCTGGATTGAAAACCTTAATTGTGCCAGGTGTGGCGGTGCACCCCTGTCATTCCTAGTTCCGGAGTAGCTTCAGAAGGAGACTAGAAGCTTGAAGGGCAAGTCTGGGCAATTAAGAGCGACCCTGTCTGAGGGGTAAAGGTGCTGGATGACAGATCGTTTGACAAGTCTACACGAGGCCCTGAGTTTTACTGGACTGTGGAGTCTTTATTGGGACAAAAATGGTTAAATGGGTGCTCTAGTTTCGTTTCTGTTGCTGTTTCTCTCTTACCGAAAGCATCTTAGGGAGGAAGGGGTTTATTTGGCTTACGCTTCCAGGTTGTAGCTTGTTACTTGTTAGTGTTAGGAGGAACTGGGGAATGGGAGAATGTTGTTGGCGGGCTTTCCAGGCCTGAACTCTGCTAGCTTTGTTATATGGCTTGGGACCAGCAGCCTACAGATAGTGCTGTCACAGTGGGCTGGACCTTCCCACATCACCTGAGGCAGTCCCCCACGGACACGTCCACAGACCCATCTGATCTAGGCAAATCCTGGGAAGTCAGGTGACTCGAGGTTGTGTCAGGTTGACAGCGGACGGTAACTAGGATCATGGATTTATATATTAACTTGGATTTTTTTTTCTTCTGACTCATTTTTGTTGTTTGGTTGTTTTAACAAGACTATATATCAGGAGTCGAACCTAGGACTTTCTGTGTGCTTGGCAGAAGAGCCTACCACTGAGCTATAGTCCTAGACAGTTTTAATTTGTTTGAGACAAGTGTCTATATACCTTTTTCCCCCCTTTTTCTTTCTTTCTTTTTTTAGGGGGAGGGGGTCTAAGAAGAGTCTCAATCAAAAATTTTTGGCACCATATTGACATTTTTCATAGTGTATGTTATATGTTGTACTTAGGCATAGACTCCTTAGCCCCTTAGAATTATTACAGGAACCGGGTGGTCATGGTAAATTGACTTTAGTTGGTGTGCTTCACAAGATAATCTGCCAAGTGGCACAGACTTTTGACAGCTTCAGATGTCAAAAGAATATTCGCAATTGAAAATGATGATCCCCAAACGAGTATTGGGTGCAGTCAGAATCCCACTTATAAAAGGTGTGAGGTTGTGGTAACTTAGGTGATACTGGGCATGGTGACACACACACTATTTTTTTTTATTATTTAAAAAAATATTTTACATGCCTGCCGCAGTTTCCCTTTCCTTCTTTCCTCCTAGTCCCTCCTCTCATCCCCTCTCTGGTCTCACCCCTCAATCCACTCTGTTTCTGGTCAGGAAATGGCAGGTGTCCCATAGATACCAACAAATCATGGTGTATCAAGTTTTCATAAGGCTAACACCTCCCATGTACTAAGGTTGGTCAGGGCGACCCAGTATAAGGAGTAAAGTTCCAAAAGCATATAAACAGAGACAGCCCCTGTTCCCGCTGTTAGGTGTCCCAAAAGACCAAGGAACACAACTGTTACATATATGTAGAGTCTCTAGGTCAGACATGTTGGCTCCTTGGTTGTTGATTCAGTCTCTTTGAGCCCCTACGAGCCCTGGTTAGTTTATTATGTGGATTTTCTTGTGGTGTCCTTGATCCCTCTGGCTCCTACAATTCCTTTCTCCCTCTCTTCTGAGGATTCCCTGAAATCTGTCTGATTTTTGGCTGTGGGTCTCTGCATCTGTTTTCATCAGTTACTGGATGATGCCTCTCTGCTGACAGTTGGGCTAGCTAGGCACTTAGGCTATTGTTAGGCATCATTACATTGACATTTTTTTCATTGCATTGACTTTTTTTTTTTTCCTCCAGTAGTGTTTGGTTCTATGCTAGGTCTCTGGGTCTATGGATTCTGGTGCTCCAGACAGGTGACAACACACCTTTAATCCCAACGCTTGGGAGGCAGAGGCAGGTGGATCTTTCTAAATTCCTTATATCAAGTTTCAGACCAACTAGGGCTTGTATAATGAGAACCTGTCCCAAGCTCCGCCCCCCCCTCAGCCAAATCCACTACAACAAAAAAAGACAGTGGTGTTGACTTCCCTGATATTGGTCACAGAAGTCATGCCCATTTTCCGGGTGTCATGTTAGTAGCTTGCCATGTTCGCCTGTGTTTAGTGGTAACATGCAGCTGACATCTGGTACCTTTTCTAAAGTAGTGGCTACAGAGTCACGTGACCAGGCAGTGGTAGGTCTGGAAACCAAGCCTGGATGTTACATGAAACTATCTGCATCTTGGAATTGTACATTCTGCCTTGGAGAACCATTTGTATGGCAAGGCCAGAATGTAGCAGAGGTAATCTTAAATGGGACAAAACACCGAATTTTTAAATTTTTTTATTTTTCTTAAATCATTTTTATTGTAAAGAACATGCTTAATACAGAATATTTAAAGAACTAGTGACTTTAAGAAGAAAATATTTTTGCCTTTTGGAGGTAATAATGCAAATAATTGGCATTTTAGCACTTCCCTGATGCATTATAAACTTGCAAATTTACATATTTCATGCAAGAAAGCTCCAGTGGTCAAATACTCTAGAGAAAGTTGGGTGAAGCAGTTTTATTATCTGACTGTATCCTGGGGATAGAGCCATGTTTGTTAATCAGGATCCTGATGGGAGCTACAGTTAAGCAAGACTTTACAAATTCATTTGTTAAAATACTGGTTTATACCTACCTTGAAGTCTACATTCTTTCCAAAGTAGTTCACATAACTTTGTAGACAGAATGCATGCCGCTAGATTGTTTTATGAGCATTTAGGGTTTTTGACTGCATCTATTGTACTCAATGTTTTCTCTAAGTTTATATTGTTCAGTTACTTAAAATTCATTTTAAAATTCTGTTTGAAATGTCTATGTAGCAAGTCCTAAGGATATCCCTGTGTGGTTTGGGGTTATTTTTAACCTTTCACCTCTTGAGCCTTCGAACTGTTTCCAATGACGTCATTAAGTGAAAGGGATGTAGTAAGTCTTAGATTGAGAGCAGGGCACTTTCCAAGCCTGATGCTGTGAAGGAACCACCCATAGGTTTAATTCCACAGCTAGAATCGGAAAACTGTTGCGGCCTATAGAAGAATCTGTGATGTCATTGAGAATAAGATGCCAGAGAAGGGGCACTCTTTGGGGAAATCGAGGCAGTTAGCTATTGGAGGGAGTTGAACTCAGGTCTGAGTGCATGTCATTGCCTGCTCCAGTCAGAGGTGTCCTTTCTTCCTTGGTTGTTTGCTTGGTTTAGAGTTTTTTTTTGAAAAAGATTCCCACTGTGGGCCTAAGCTTGCCCTCTGAGTTGCAGGGATTTCAGGTTTGTGCCGCCCGCCCTGCTCAGATGTGTGCAGAAGTACAGCCCAGCACAGCAGTGCTGCAGACTCGTGAGCACCTGCGGTGTGGTTAACTCTGGGGTGTAGGAGCCTGAAAGGGTTCTCACCTCTCAGCCTCCTCTGAAGGGCGAAGAAGCTGGTTCTGTGGCTAGAAAGGGATTTGGGAGGGACAGAGTTAGATGTAGAAAAAGATGTGGGTTCAGTCTGTTTAGATGATAGCTCATCTTAAGGATAAGAAATCTTTCTAATCGATTCTTTACTGAAGATGAACTTTATCATATACTGGGTTGGTATTAGCAAGAACTACACTGATAATATTGCTGTAATACATAGATGTTATATTCATACAATAAAATCATTTTGGCTAAGTGGAATAGTTGATTGTGTCTTCTTAATAATGTACACCTTTGGCTAGCAGATGGCTTGGGGGTTGAGTTGCTTGTTTTTAGGCCTGACACCCTCAGGTTCATCCCTGGACCCCACAAGGTGGCAGGAGAGAACCCATTCCTGAAAGTTGTTCTCTGACCTCCTCTTGTTCTGTGGTACTCACACATGTTTGCGCATGCGCGCATACACACACACACACACACACACACACACACACACACACACACACACACACACAAAATCTTTAAACAACCTCTGAGGCATGTAAACAATAATACCCTGTGTTCATATAATGAAAATCCAAATCTTTGAAATGCCAGTTACTATGAACATCAAATGGTTTTTTACTTTTCTGTATTGGATGGCATCATGTCTGGTTCGTAAGGTATCTGGTTCTTTTGAGGAGTGTACAGGAATGTAGACCGTGTGAATGTCTGTATTCTTCTCTGCTTCCCTGGTCAGAATTTTCCTAAGCCTGCTTTTTAATGGATTCTAGGAAATTAGTACAGATTTTTCTTGGCTATAACCCAGTATCAAAACTGCCTTTCTCAGCCTGGGTTTCTAAGGGCAAGTGTGGAGAAAACCAGCCTCACCATGGAGAGCACACACTGGAAGGGCCACTGAGGTGCCAAAGGGAAAATTCCTGGAGGGAATATTTTGTAACCCCAGGAGGAGAGAGTTTCATTGCTATGGCAGCAAGAGGCGGTTAACTGGCTTGTTCCTTCCCTGCCAGGCTGGTTGGCTCAGTAGGCATATGTCACGCTGCCAGTCTGACAGGCAGCAGTGACAGTTATTCTTCATCTGAGGAGACTCTGGCAAGTCATCCTTATTGCCTTCAACTTGGGATTGATCTTCCTAGAGTGACAAGACACCTGAAGTAGCTGTATGTAAAGAGAACAAAAGACAGTAGTAACTCCTTGAGCAGGAGTTCATGTAATAAATGTCTACAGCTGTGTGGTTGAAGCATTTGAATAGCTACCATATAATATGATGTATGCATGATGTTTTGAGGCAGGGTCACTCTCAATGGCCAGGCAGCCCCCAAATATGCTGGGTGGCCACAGAACCCCAGGCATTAGTGTGTCTCTACCTCTTGAACCCTGGGATTGCAAGACTCCTCGCCATCATGCCTGACTTCACGTGGTTTCTAAGGTTTCAGAGTTTACAAGGCAAACCTCCTGTGGACATGGATGGGGGCTGAGCTCTCTCCCTAGCCTCAGCTCTCAGTTTCTGCTTAGTAAGTCAGTAGTTGATACTTGGCTTGCGATCATGGGTTCCCAAGTATAAATCAGGCTGTTTTGTAACTCATTAATTCATGGAATGTGATTCTCTGTAAAGCATATTTTTTCTAGCCTGTAGCAATCATTAGAAAAGGCTCTACCTGGTAAGATGTAGAGATAATACAAGTACACCTTGTCTGTATTAAAAAGTTTCATTATGTTTTCCTGTAGGAAAGAAAACAAGCAACCACACAAGTGGATTTGATGTTAGGATACTTTCTCGTCAGAACACTTTGTCTCTGAGCCTAGCATGTCTTCTCTTATATAAGGAGTTTTTCTTTGGTGCTTTTATGTCCATCTGTGTGCACAGTCTGGACACTTCTCACTGTGTTAAAGTCACTTTTCCCATCTGTAATTAGAAGTTCTATGTAATTTATGTATGTAGTCCTGACAGGTTCTCTGGTGGGGAGGGGAGTCAGGTAAGAGGAGCTGTTTCATGGTGTTGCGTTCCAAGGTTGCCATTATCACTTGGCCAAAGTTCCTTTCCATGAGTCTGTTTAATTAAAAGTTGTAAGGGCCATTTCTGAAGGAAGACACATTTTTTTTCTTTCTTATTGTTTTAAATTGAGCTGTATACTTTTCTTTGCTTCCCTCCCTTCCTTCCCCACTCCCCTTCTACCCTTCCAAATTATCCCCATGCTCCCAATTTACTCAGGAGATCTTGTCTTTTTCTACTTCCCATGTAGATTAGATACATGTATGTTTCTCTTGGGGTTTTCTTTGTTATCTAGGCTCTCTGGGATTGTGAATTGTAGGCTGGTTTTCTTTGCTTTATGTCTAAAAACCACTTATGAGTTTGTACATATTATATTTCTGGGTCTGGGTTACCTTACTCAGTATGATGTTTTCTAGATCCATCTATTTGCCCTCAAATTTCAAGATACCATTTTTTTCTGCTGTGTAGTACTCCATTGTGTAAATGTACCACATTTTCCTTATCCATTCTTCAGTCGAGGGGCATTTAGGTTGTTTCCAGGTTCTGGCTATGAAGAACAAGGCTGTTATGAACACAGTTGAGCACATGTCCTTGTGGTATGATTGAGCATCCTTTGGGTATATACCCAAAAGTGGTATTGCTGGGTCTTGAGGAAGGTTGTTTCCTAATTTGCTGAGAAATCGCCATGCTGATTTCCAAAGGGGGCTGTACCAGCTTGCACTCCCACCAGCAGTGGAGGAGTGTTCCCTTTGCCCCACAACCTCTCCAGCATAAGCTGTCATCAGTGTTTTTGATCTTGGCCTTTCTTACAGGTGTAAGGTGGAATCTCAGAGTTGTTTGATTAGCATTTCTCTGATGGCTATGGATGTTG
The DNA here is from genome assembly GCA_004026605.1 of Ondatra zibethicus. NCBI lineage: Eukaryota > Metazoa > Chordata > Mammalia > Rodentia > Cricetidae > Ondatra > Ondatra zibethicus. The sequence goes on along the minus strand of PVIU01006218.1, from coordinate 26,955 downwards.
AGCATTTCCTTAAGTGTCTTTCAGTCATTTTAGATTCCTCTGTTGAAAGTTCTCTGTTTAGGTCTGTACCCCATTTTTTTTATTAGATTATTTGTTCTTTTGACAACTGATTTGAGTTTTTTTTTGTGTATTTTGGAAATCAGCCCTCTGACCAATGTGGGGTTGGTGAACATCTTTTCCCATTCTGTAGGCTGCCATTTTATCTTATTGACCATGTCCTTTGCCTTACAGAAGCTTTTCAGTTTCAGGAGGTCCCATTTATTAAACTCTCAGTGTCTGTGCTACTGGGGTTATATTTAGGAAGTAGTCTTGTGCATGTCGGTAGATATGGATCTATTTTCATTCTTCTACATGTTGATATCCAGTTATGCAAGTACCATTTTATATTTTTTGCTTTTTTGTCAAAAACCATGTGTTTGCAGGTGTGTGGATTGATATCCGGGTCTTCAAATGAATTCCATTGGTCCTCCTGTCTGTTTTTATGCCAATACCAGGCTGTTTTCAATACTGCAGCTCTGTAGTAGAGTTTGAAGTCAGGGATTGTGATGTCTTCAGAAGTTCCTTTATTGTACAGGATTGTTTTGGCTATCCTAGGTTTTTTGCTTTTCCATAAGAAATTGAGTATTGTTCTTTCGAGGTTTGTGAAGAGTTTTGCTGGTATTTTGATGGGCATTGAATTGAAACTGTAGATTGCTTTTGGTAAGATTGCCAATTTTACTATGTTAATTCTACCTACTTTTTATTCTAATCATAGAGCACTTGAAGCACCACAACCAAGATACTAGTGGCCCGTGAACTGGAGAACACCAGTCTGACCAGCCGCAAGTCTGGCAGCAGTTCTGCGATTGTGTTGTGTTGTATTTTCTGATAAAATCACCAAAATTTAAACAGCTTGAAAACCCATCACACATTAGTGTTTGGTGATTTCAGAGGACTAGGAATTTTTTAAAGATTTGTCAGAACCCCTCGTTTCTTGTAAGCATTTTTGTGTTTTCTGAAAAGAAGAGCATTTTGTCCTGCGCTTTGAACTGTCTCAAATAGGAAGACTTGGACATTCATGAAGTTAAAAAGGAAATTAGGAGGCAAAACTCACTGTTCATCACTGATTTTCTTCTGCAATTACCTGTGAACATCTTCTAGCATTTTAAATCAAGGATGTGCTCCAAATGAAAGTTGGTGAAAACGTGGCTCAGGTTTATAAATAGTCTGCATGTACTTGTTGTGGAATGATTTCATCTTCTGTCTTATATTCCCCTCGTGCTGGGCACATATCCTGCCACCACCAAGCTTTCCTTACATGTTTGTATCTGTGAAGCTTCTTCTACCTTAGGTTAAGTTACTATTCTTGTTTTGTGTTTCTTCTGTGGGTCATGATATTTAGGACTGTCTTAGGATGTTTAATAGTCATTTGTTTCTCTCACACGCGTTCACAGGGTAGACAGAGAGCTCTTCTACATTTTTACATTCATCTTTTTATTTGATTTCCCCCCCCTCAAGGTCTTACTCTGTAGCTCTGGATGACTTGGAACTGGCTATGTAGAGCAGGCTGGCCTCAAACCAATAGACATCTGCCTAAGGCATGAGCTGCTGTGCCCAGCTAGCTGATTGTTCTAAAAACTCTTACTGTGTGAAACCCATTGATGTTGTATGTCCTGTTCTCAGTATTTTCCAGCCTTTGTGGAAATCATGCAGCTTTGTTTATTGAAACATTTTAATTTTATTATTATTTTAGAGATATTTCTGTTTATTTTCCTTTGTCTTACTTAAAAATACTTGTATTTTATATGCAAAATATTTCCTTATCTTCAAGTATTATCAAATATCTGCTAGAAATAAAATGAAGGTTATTCTTTTCTTCCTTTTTTCTTTTTTTTTCTTACCTGGAAACTGGGTTCTCTGGGTAGTCATGGCTGTCCTGGAACTCACTCTGTAGACCAGGCTAGCCTTGAACTCCCAGAGATCATCTTGCCTCTGCTTTCTGAGTTCTGGGATTAAAGGTGTGTGCTACGTCCACCCAGCTAAAGGTTGTTCTTTTTATTTATTGAATAATTGATCTTTTAGGATTTATTTGAAGTGATGCCATAGTATACATGGAGCTTATTTTTGTTTGTTTTCGTTGCTTGGCCTTATTTAGCCGTCCGTCCCCCTTTCGTTCTGCCAAAGATACTTTGCTTGAGGTGTCATACAGTATATTTTACCTTTATGTAAAAATTTTTACAATGTGTGCATGATGTGTGCAGGAACATGCATGCCACAGCGCACACGGGAGGTCAGAGAACAGCTTCCTGGAGTTGATACTCCACCGTTATGTGGGGCCCAGAGATAAAACGGGTCATCAGGCCCACAGGACAAGTGCCTTTACCTACAGAGCCATCTTGCTGACCTCTTAAAAGTATTTTTGTAATGCAGGGTAGGCTATGTTGAAATGATTAACATTCCGTTGTAAAGTTCCCTTGACGCTTTTCCGCCATTTTTTTTTAAATCCCCAAATAAATTTAGATTTGGAAATGAGATTTGTTGGGTTGAATTCAACTTCCATATTATTTCTGTTGTCTTGATTTTGCGTCCTCAGAAGGGCGCAGGTGTATTCTGATCTGTTTCCTTCCTCTTCACAAAACTCCCCATTCTTTTTGTCCTTGTCCCTCCCGAGAGCTGCTCAGCCAACAGTTGCCCTGAAGGAGCTTTACGCTGTGGAGGGGTTTCCCCCAGCCCCAGTGTCTGCTGGGTGGGAACTTAATAAAACCGCAGTAATTCTGTTCCGCTCCGAACGTTGCACTCAGAAGGCAATATGGCTGCTGGCAATCTTCTGGGCCTTCTGCGGGATTTTGGGCATTGGGCAAACTGCAGGTCGCTGGCTAGCTGCTAGATCAGGAACTTCAAATCGTTGTCTGTGGTAGTGGCGGTCATGGGAATCACCTGCGTCATTGGCAGCTGTCAGTGTCCTCAGCGTGTTGGTAAGTGACCGGTGGAGTAATGTCGGTGTTGGTACCAAAGTGATGGCACTTAAGAGTGGCGGGCAAGGTGTGGACTGTATCCCACTTCAGTATTCTACAGGGTTAAGTTATTAGATTCCAACATTACACTGGATGACACAACTCTTTCGATAATTTTTCTGCAGTTAAAATCCGTCTTTGTAACCAGAATATACCAGTGGAATTAGGATTAATGTCTTCATTCAAGTAGTAAATAGTAGTAGTAAAATATGTACAATAGGTACCCAAAACCTGATCAGTTACTAGGAAACTAGAAAAAAATGTTCATTTATCCAACATGTTGTGAAATTGTTTCATGCCAGAAATGGAGGTAAATAGTAGGTATAAAAAGGGCAAGCTCTCCTTGTGGCCAGAAGTTTATGATTGGTTGGGGAGGTTGCCTAAGGGATGCGATGCTCGTTATGGAAAGTCCAGTAATGAAGTCTGCTTTGGAAGGCCTGGTGCATCCTGGGAGAGGACACTCTTGAGCTGCCCTTCCTCCTTCCTTTCACCTCTTCCTCTTCTTCCTTTTGCTTTTCTTTTTCTTCTTCTTTCCTTGCTCCTCCTCTTTTGAGACAGTAGCTCAGGCTATCCTCAAACTTGTGATCCTCCTGCCTCATGCTTCTGAATGCTGGAATTAACACTGTAACCTGCTCTGGAGCTCTTCTTCAAGGGGTGTAGCTCCTGCAGCTGAGGTGTGCAGAGAAAGGGCTACGCATTCAGTCAGCTGTTAGTTCTGTCCCAGGGCACAAGGGATCTTATGGTGGAGATGAGGAGTCCTTGAAGTTGCCAGACTCGAAAAGGAAGAGAACCTAATTGGGTCTCAGCACATTAAAGCTGAGTGATGGGGGTCTTGGAGCAGTTTAGCATGAGGAAAACAACCTGGGTGAAGGCTGGCGAGACTATGTAAAATTAGTCCAGTTGTATACATTCTCTGAAGATTACAGGGGGCTGAAATGCTTTGTTTTACTAGTATTTTTCTTTCTTGTGGAGGAGTAGAATTTTTTTAAATCTCCGTTGTGGTGTGTACTTAAAACACACACATTATAAGACTTGTATCTGATTAAGGAATTTCACATAGGAGGTCAGTGCATTCAGTGGTTCTCAACCTTCCTAATGCTGCGATCCTTTAATGCGGTTCCTCATGTGGTGACCCACAGCCATAAAATTATCTTCGTTGCTACTTCATAACTGTAATTTTGCTACTGTTATGAATCAATATAAATACCTGATATGCAGTATATCTGCTATATGTCCCCTGTGAAAGGGTTGTTATACACCGCCCCCCCCCCCAAGTTGAGAACCAGTTTTCCATGTTTGTATATCATACTTTTGTTGGGGGTTCTGTTTGTAGATTTTGAAAGTGCGTGATAGCTTCTTCTACCAGCTGGTATGGCCTGCTGAAGCTCTGATAGTCCCGTCTCAGCTGTGGTCTTCCCAACACAGGCCTGGAGGCTTCCTTTATGCCTCACTGGAATACATTTCCCCAGGCTCTGGTTCCTTGACTTTCACTAACCACCTTTTCTTTTGACTTGAATTTCTGTGGCCTCCTCTAACACATCTTTCACCCACTACTAACCAGAAACACCCAATGCCAGCCTCCCATTTACCTTTGCTGTTTCTGTCAGATCCTTGGGTTATATAGCCAAGCCTCATGTTTAACCTACACTCGGCAACTCTTAGAGGTTGTTTGCCCATTGGTCATACACGCTGGTCAGTCTCTCGTCACATCCCATCTCAGATAACTACTTGATTTCACCCCAAATAGAAGAAATTATATTTGTATTATACCACAAGGGTGACATGTTAAATATTATAGAGTTTTAGAATATAATCAGCTTTTAAACTTCCATTTCCTGCTGTTCTTAGTTGATATCTCTGGTTCCTTCTTTCTTGAAATATTTATTACACTTACAGGATATTGGCAAACCTGGGGTCAGTTCACAGGGAGCTCCTTTCCTGTCCTCCAACAACCCTAGTGCCTGTGAAGGCACCATGGATGCATGGATTCCTATTCCTCACTTTCCTTTCTGGCCTCACCTCCCCTAGGCTCTTTCTGCCCACATTCCTTTCACACCTGGGAAGCCAACTGGAGCTTCGCTAGAAATCCAGAGAATTTCACTCCTCTCTCTGCCCAGGCCTTTTTCCTCTTTGTGTGGAATTCTACTGGCCCAGCTCAACTGTCCAGAGGCATCACATTCCACATTCTTGAAGCTTTCTGGGATCCTTGAACCAATACTTTTCTTCTTCCTGATTGCCTCCAGGGTTGCAGGCTTTTACACAAGATGGCAAACTTCTTTTTTTAAAGATTTATTTATTTATTATGTATACAACATTCCTTCCATGTACACCTGTACACCAGAAGGGGGCACCATATCTCATTACAGATGGTTATGAGCCACCATGTGGTTGCTGGGAATTGAACTCAGGACCTCTGGAAGAGCAGTTAGTGCTCTTAACCGCTGAGCCATCTCGCCAGCCCCAACATGGCAAACTTCTTAAGCACAAAGATCTACTTAGTTTTTTTTTTCACTTTAGCACTTACTTGCATTGATTTTTTTCCATGAGAGGCTTTCAGTAATTGCTTTGTCCATAATTAGGACTTTGATGATCTAACACATTGCACTTTTTACAAAGGAAGATGTAGTAAAAGAATTCATATTTTTGAAATAGCTGCCAATTTTAGTTTCCCCTCCCCCTTTTCCCTTCCTTTACTTGCCAGGTAAAGGAATCTGAACATGTACTTCTCCATGTAGCCCTGGGACTTGTTCTGTAGATCAGGCTGGCCTTGAACTTAAAGATGCCTCTGCCTCCCAAATTCTGGGATTAAAGGTGTGTGCCACCATTACCTGGCCTGGATATGTACTTTAAGGTATGCTTAAAAAATTATTTGGGGGAGGGATTATCCTATTATATAACAAAACTTTTCCTTGGGAGCACACACATCTACTCACCCTAGACTGGGACAGACCAAAGTACGGATACCACCAAAGTTCAACTTGCTGAGCAAATGAGGTTTTTGTCGTTACTTAGCGGAATATGGGTGAGGGGTTGCTTGCAGGATTAGAAATGACTCAAAGACAGTTACATCACCAAGCCCTCAGGAAAGATGACAGCTCACAAGCCTGGGGAATCTGGAACCCACAGCACAGCCTGGAGGGAGCTCAGCAGGTTGAAGAGTGTCCTTTCCTGGTGACTCGGTGGTCTAAACCTCTTCCAGGCAGCTGGTCTGGTCTCAGCTTTCTTTGCCGCTCAACTCAACTCTAGCTGTTATTTCTTATTCTGGCAGACAGGGGCCTAGTGAGTCTGGTCAGTTTCAGGGACTTCCTGAAACTATATTGAGTCGTTGACCTTCCTGTTAAGCAGCTTCCTGCAGGGCGGAATGTTTCAGTCCCAGGGGAAGCTGTTATGTAACAGATCCACACACCTTTACCCAGTTGTGGTATTTGTGATGGTTGTTTAAACATTGCTTGAAAAAATAACCATAATCCTCATCCTTGGATATATTAAGAGCCATGTCCCATGGCAGGGGCCTTGACATGCTTTAACAGGTTTCTCATGTGAGATTAAGGAAAGGATAGAGCCATGTTTTCATGTTGGGCCTCTCTTATTTCAGTGAACGTGTCCTTCCCCACTACAGTCTCCTGTTTTATTTACTGAAGAATTCATTATGCGTACATTTCTGACCCAACCTCTTTGCTTTGAGATCAAATCAAGTTCAGCTTCAGGGTCTGCTCAGAGTAGAAGTGATTTTAGCGTTAGCCCTTCTCCAAACCCGCTTGTTAGCTCGCAAGTGCTTAAGTCAACAAAGTTAGGTTAATCAATCAAATTAATAATAAAAGAGGCTAAAAGATAAATATTGGTTCAGAGTCACGTCAGCTACAGGGTCAACCGATGGAGAATTGATTTTGCTTCTGCTGTCTTTGTGGCATAAAGGACAGATAATGAAGGAGGTTGGTAGAAAGCGATGGAAGTTTAATGATTTTTTTTTTTTTGTTGTTTTTCCAGACAGGGTTTCTCTGTAGCTTTGGAGCCTGTCCTGGAACTAGGTCTTGTAGACCAGGCTGGCCTTGAACTCACAGAGATCTGCCTGCCTCTGCCTCCCAAGTACTGGGATTAAAGGCGTGCGCCACCACCGCCCCTCTAGTTTAATGATTTTTCTAGAGTTGGGGTAGCTTGCTTTCAATTGGAAGAGGAAAAAACCTATTAAATATATTTTTAAAACATCTATGCTTGCCTGGTTTTCTTTTTCTTTTCTTTCCCTTCTCTTTCTTCCTTCCTTTCTTCCTTGTTAATTAAATGAATAAATAGTGAAATCTTTGAAATGAATACAGTAGCCCTAATTTACTTGATCTTAGTTAAATGCATTTTATTTGGCTGTGTCACGGTCATGGGAAAATTAAGTTATAGTTTACTTTGTTGTTTAACGTTCAAGTGGCTTATTATAATGCTTAAGCATGACAGTGCCTTTCCTTGCCCATACCGTATTAAAAGGGTATCGTGGCTGTGACTTTAACACTCAAATCAGCTAGCAGTTTTCAGAGGCCTATTATATACCAGGTGCTATACTAGACTAGACTAGACTATACTAACTTGTGTTTTATTTTTATACAGCATCAATCTGGGTGCTAATATATCTGTCTTACAACTTGAAAAATTAAGTGGGGACAGTGAGAATCTTGGCAGTCACAGGCATATAAGGTGGATGCACTGTCTGAAGTTGTTCTCAGTCACCTAGTTTGGTTTGTTATCACCGAAGTTGTATCCCAAATGCTCTTGTTTACACATTTGTGGAAAGTGCTTCTGTGTGAAGTGAAACTGATTGGTTGATTTCAGTGTTGGAGAACAAACACGGAGCCTGGAACGATCTAGGCGGGTGCTTATCACTGAACGACACTCCAGTTCGTGTTGATCTTCATGTTTATTCCAGATTGTAAATTGTTAAAACTATTACACAGATATGAACTAAGATTAAAGAATCTTAGAGACACAGACAGAACATGGCCTGCTTGCTGTACTGTGTAAATCACAAGTACCGAGGGCACCGCCCACCAGCCAGTTCAGTTTTGAACGTGGATCCCGAAGGTATTTTTATAGAAGAGAGGTGCTGAATATCCTATACATATTGTTTCTGTAAAGCAGGAATTCACAGTTGAAAGGCATTCAAATGTTCTTGGCTGACCTAGTTTCTTACATAATTCCACAAGTCTCAGAAGTAAAATGGTTTTGTTGTCTCATTTGTGGTACTCGATGTTGATAAAAAAATAATAGCATGAGTCTCAAAAGTACCTTCGCCTACCTGTGATAGCCAGTTTCAGTTTGCAGCGTGTGGTCCTGTCTACTGCTAATATGGGTACAACCAATTGGGGGCAGGAGAACCAAGAACATGCTAGGGGCATTTAGGTTTAAAATGGAAGCAAATGTGTTCGGACGTCTCAGGCCTCTGAACTGTTGAATCTCAGAAAATGAAATATTGCGACAGAGGATTCTAAGTATTAAGTTGTCTAGAGTTTAAGTTGGAGAATATGCGATTTTTTTTTTGCCTTTGAACTTTGAACTTTTGCTTTTTGTATCTTTGCTTTTGAACTAAATAAATTCAGTTCTTGATTTCAGTCTTAACGCGACAGTAGAAACCTGCAGGTAATTCTGGGAGCACCTTTTCTCTACATCCTATTGTTGACTCCGTCCATAGGATCTTTCAGATAGGGACCTTTTAACCCTGATGTTTCTGGAAGTCAGAGTGCCTTTTAAATACCAGGAGTCTTAGAACAAAGAACACTGGGAGGAAACTGGTGAGCCCATTTGCATTTTGGTTGAGAAAGTTGAGCCACACGTACAGTACTGGTCCCAGATGATGAGATTTTAATCCTCTATTTGGAGTCAATCTTTTGATGTACTCTTCTGTATTTTGCTGAATCCAGGATGGTAGCCGTTCTCAGAGTCAATGTTATTTTTCTGATTTTTCACATACGGCTCTACAAGGTTTAAGATGTTCTATTCATGTGTGTGTATATGGTGTGCATATAAGTGCAAGGTTGCACGGAAGTCGTTTGTACGGCAAGCGTTTTCACCTGCTGAACCTTCCCTCTGGCTCAGGCTTTGTTGACTTTTGAGACGTGGTTTTACTTTGTGGGCCTGACTGATCTCAGACTATCCCTCTAGTTCACAGCCTTGCCAAACACATGTAGTCAGAGTCCCAGTGTCACAATTGGGGTTGGTTCATGATTATGTACACAGTGCATTGGACTTAGTATTTTTGTTGTGTGTTGTGCACACACAGGCTGGCTTTGAACTTAACATCCGTGCTTGTACTTCCCAGTGCTTGTACTGTAGACATGTACCAATCTGTATCTTAGTTTTTAATGTCCATCTAATGGAATAGAAAGATGTAAAGGATTTGAACATGGAAGTGGGGATACCGGAGATGGAAGGGTTTAAGTGGGATGCGGGCAGAGCCAGAGGGGAGAGGAAAGGGCTGGCGAAGGACCAGTTAACGCTGAGTCTGTAGGAATACACCATAAGGGAACCCGGTACTTTGCAAGGTAGTGCTTTTGGAAAGAGAGCATTCTAATTTGTCGTGCTACACCATTCTTGACCAGCGTAACCTAGGAATATTTAAATGCAGTGGCCCTGGGAGGGATTACTTCCTCTTGCTCAGAGTCAGGTGCTTCCCTATAGCTCAACTGGCAGCCAGTGCCTCCCTCTAGCTCAACTGGCAGCCAGTGCCTCTGCTGGCTCTGTGCTGTGTGCTGGGCAGCACCTGCAGCATGACATGACACTTCTGGAACCAGCCCCGCTCTGCTGTTGCCCTTGGGATTTTCTTTTAAGTAGATTAGATCTATTATGCAAGTTTTGGCTGCCATTTTCTAATTTGACTAATTCTAGATTTTCTCCCCCTTTTCATCCATTGGTTAACATGTCCCTGCAAGCCTCGTAAAGTCAGCAGAACTCTGACAAATTGATGCTTGAAGCAAGGCACCTGTTTTTCATGGTTCTTCATTTTTCTTTAAAAATAAACTTTTTTTTTTTCTTCTGGGGCAGAATTGTCTGTGAACCTTGTCTGAGTGGAACTGATGTCTGACTTCCAATTAGGGAAGTTAAATAAAATTAAACATGAATTTAGGACTTTGTTGATCCGTGGGATTACGAAGTCACTGGCACGTTTGATGGGACTGATTTTATGGGACTGATTGCTAATATAGTAACTTCAATGGGTGACTTGTTTAGATGCCTTAAAAAACATTGGAGTGTATTTACTAACGTTCTGAGACTGCTGTAGTCCTCTTGTTGGGGGTATGTGAACACAGTTGGGTTTTAATTGATTAATGACATTTATAAGTGAATCATTTACGAGTTTGTTAGAGATTTTGTTCTTTAGAACTGAGAATGTAACATGCACTGAGGGATAAAATTAATTACTTAGCAGTTAGTTATCTTCATTGTTTTTTTTTTTCTTCATACTGACTGGTACTAGGAGACCCCACTAATAGCTTTTTAAAGGCCAATCCTAGATCTGAACTGTTTTCATTTAGCCAAAGCACCTCATCTTACAGAAGTTTAAACCACAAAAACTCCTGTTTGTATCATTCGCCTCCTCTTTTTTCAGATACCTGATTTCATGGGTGAAATGCCAGGACTCCAGAAACAGAGTTCTAACGGTTTATACAGAAAAATTCACTAGATTAGATGGTTCATGGTGGATAAGTATTTCTTTTCTACTTAGGTATTTTAAAAATAGTTTAGCTGAATGTTTAATACCACAATACTGAAATATATACAGTATATTTTCCTTTTCAACTCTGATTTTACAGATCTTTGGGAACATATTTCTGAAGGGTTTTTCTCTTAAAATTCAGCATATATTTTAGAGTTAAAGGAAGGAATTTTGCCTTTTAAGGGAAGGCAATAGATTGCAGATATTGAGAATGTTTCATCTATTTCGTGTGTTGGTATCTTTTGAGGATGGCAGCCTGTGATTGTACTGCCCGCCTGTACTACGTGACTGTACGGTACTACTCCCATATTGTGGCGCCTGCAATATAGGACCATTCGCGAGCCAGGCAAGGGCCTGGAGATTTAAACACACAAAGACACAGAGACACGGGTCATCCTTGAAACGGGAGTGCCCCCTTTATTGTGTCCAGGGGCAGCTTATATAGGGATCCTTAACTGATAGCCACACCTCAGCCAAACCCACCAGAAACCACTCCCCTGCCATCAGGAACTCCTGAGGGTCTCGTGCTCAGAGCAGCTGCAAGCATAACATGTTGTTTACACGAAATTCAGGATCGGGGGTTCACAGCTCCCAACATGTGGTAACCTTTTTTTCGGTGTTATATGTTGCAGAGTTGATGTCCACTGAGACTATCTAGTGGATGCAGTAAGTACCACATTGTTTGGCTGTAAACGGAAAGATTGTTCTTACTTTTTAAGAGTGTGGTATTGTGGTGTGGGGCAACAAACCAGCTATTTCTGGTTTAAACAGTCTCTGACGATTTTCACAAATGGAGCAATACAGGGGATAGTACAAAATACTGTGGACTTGGTTTTATATATTAAAGACTAAACTGTAAGATTTTTTTTTTTTAAAGCAGCCGTTCACTGTGTTATCTTTTTGCATGAGTTTGAGTGCTTTCAAAGTCTAGGAGCCTTTACCCTAGAAAGCTGGACTCAATAGGAAGAAGTAAACAATACAGCCAGCAGCTGAAGGACACGGTATAAAGTTCAAGTCTTTCCCCAAGATTGTGCTAACAGTTTTTGCTTAGATCTCATTGGGTTTATTTAACATTGGTTTTATTTGTTCTAGCATGCAGAGGCTTGACTTTAAAGTCAGGGCCAGGTGTTCGTAGTGGTGATTTTGAGAAGTGCAGATAGACGTTAGCAGCAAGCAGGGGTGTTACTGGAAAGGGGGTGAGGACGGGAGTCAAAGAATCCCAAGCTAACTCCAAAAGATTCCAGTTATATTTCTTTATTATAAGGGGCAAACTCACGGAACAGGAATGAGAAGTCCAACCTCAGGTGTGTAACGCGGGAACCAGAGGAAGAGAGAATGCGGCGAGCCCTGGGTGGTTTTTCTGTGGGTACCCAAAAAGTCACACCCTAACCTGGTCCAGCCTCTTAAAGGTTATTGGCTGAAGGAGGTTCCCCATCAGCGATGGCTGGAAGACAGTGGCAGAAATCCTATCAGACCTCACTCTGATGGCTTCTATTCACTAGGATGTCCCTGAGCTGGTCTATGGCTATCACGTACAGAGCGTTAAAATGGTATTTACTAAATTAAAATAGACTAGAAGGCATCAGACTAGAGTAAAATGTGCTTTGTGTACTTAAGAAGCTTGCAAAGCTAATTATAGGCCATCCCAGAGGGAAACCTTAGTTTATTTTCACAGATACAAATTCTTCAGTCCAAAGATATTATTTAAAATAAATTTCAAATAAAAATAAATCAACGGCTTGGAAATAGTATCCAGATTTCTCTAAACATTTAGAGTTGCAAAAAAGAAGTCAAAATGAGTAGGTATGAGAATAGAATCCTAGCATTAGTAACAGTTCTTGCTTAGAAGCCAGAAAATATGTGATTCTCATTATGGAGGTTAAAGATGAGAGAACATGAACTAAGAAATTCAGCCCATTTTGTTGAGGGACAAAGCTGACAAGAAGAAGATGGTAGTGTGTACGAAGAGGGGAGGTATAGGCTGGGAGCCATTCATCTTCCGGGGAAGAAAGGAATTCAGAGAAGAATGAAATAGACTTGTTAGGTGGGTGTCGAGTTGTGGAGAAAGCTATTTATGCCAGGCATGGAGCCCAGGCTCCAGTAGAAGGCCGGCCAGCCTGAGCTGTGGAAAATGTTTCAAAATGAAAGCAAAATGGAACAACAACAACAAAAAGCACTAGATCTATCTGGGGGGTGCTAAAGTAGAATTTCTAGATAAAATGGAGGATTCAAACAAAACACAACATTGAATCAGCTGTTGATTCAACCATAGAAAATTGATGTGAGAAAAGTTTATTGTGGGGCAGTGGTGGCGCATGCCTTTAATCCCAGCACTCAGGAGGCAGAGGCAAGGGGATCTCTGAATTGGAGGCCAGCCTGGACTACAGAATGAGTTCCAGGAAAGCCAGAGGCTACAAAGACAAGCCCTGTCGTGAAAAACCAAACCAATCAACCAGCCAACAGAAAGCAGTTGATTGATGGTGCTATATTACCTTCAAAAGGCTCTGGAGTAAGAGTGTCTTTCTCCTTGCATTTTGCAAGGAAGTTGCACAAATTAAAGAAACCACCCTTTTCATGAGGATAGTGTGAAAACCCTAAATTAAATTACTCGTAAGATTATTACAGGAATTAATTGTTTAGTAAGCAACTGTTTAAATCCCATGTTAATCAAATGAAAGATGTTGTGCATGTTTTCTTGTCAATTGTCTGCTATGTAATAGAATACTCTAGATTTCTCTGAAATGCATCTATCCTGCTGTTTCTCCCATTTCTACTAAGTGTTGAAATCATTTCAATGCCCGAGCTTAAGTTCTGAGTCAGATTAGGCCTTTGGCAATAGGGTTTTCTGAACCTGTGCCCTATTCCAGCTTGGCTCCTCCTGTGCACAAGGCTTCCTTTTTCACCTATGCCTAAGAGGACGTTTTTTGCCCAGGGCTGTGCCTTTTTCATGCTCTGGGAATGTTGAGCTGTCTGCAGCCCTTTCTTACCTCTAGCTCCCTGAGGTCTGCCCTTTGGGACCTGCTCTCAACGTCTGCTGGGGCTCAACCATCACTCTTCTTTGGTTTTAATTGGGGCAGAGTTCAAGAGTGTCTGGAGCTTTAGCTCCCTGGCTGTCCTCATGTGGGTCCCATTATAGATTAATTGACACCGTATTTTATAAGAAAATAGACTGAAGATAAAGAATCGTCTGCCATGGTAATCGAGAAAAGACAGCACAATCATGAGCCTGTTTACATTAGATGATTATAGCCAATGTTAGTTTTGTTTGCCAACGTAAAAAAAAGCCTTTTTATGATTGCTGTCATGCTTTAAAAACACTCAGGTGTTATTACTAATAGCACCTCCATTGAAAGGGCAAGGCATGCAGTAACAAAATACTTAATAGGAACATTACCTTCTAATTTTGTCCCAAAGGTTTCGGTACCTTATTTTTTGGCGTGGGGTGGAGGAACTGTACTGTGATGAGATTGTAAGGACTTGAGGTCTTTAGTTCCTGTCTGTAAGGGAGTTTGTGTGATCACGCTGAATTAGGAATAACCCGGGTTGTAGGGTGAGATGGTTAACACTTGGCAGGCAGAGACAGAGGAATCAGGAATTCAAGGTAACCTTGTATATATATGCAAGTTTTGTTGTGATCTAGCTGCCCTCACTCCGGCTGACGGACAGGGGAACTTCCTTGTGGTCTGTAATTGACAAGGATGTTTGTGTTCTTTCTGGCCGGTGGTTTTTCCACAGAAGCAGTGGAGGTATAAAAGGCTTTTAGCTCAGGGCAAAATAAAGCTTGCTGTTCTTCCACCTGAAAAGAAGCTTCCCTGTCTCCATCCCGGGACCCCCCCCCCCCCAGTCTCGGCAACCAAGCTGCTCTGGCTGCAGCAGTTTGAGGCTAGCCTGTACTACATGAAATCCTGAACCAGAAAATAAGTAAGACTAAACAAACTAAATATTCCCAACTCATGTACAGGTATTAGTCTTTCATCCAGCTACCAATTTAGCACTGATGTTATTGCCTCATTATTACTTGGGTTTGAACAATTTTTCTTCATGTCTTCTTTGCAAGTAAACTTGTCTGCCTTTGTCCCTTTCTAATGCTATTCTAAACTTCTTAGCAATAAGTGAAATTGAATGTTTCTTAGAAAGTCAGGTAAACTTTTAAAAAGTTAGATAAGCAAAATTATGGTTTTAAAATGCTAAAACCTCTTTATTTTGTTTTGTGTGTGTTTTCAGACTGGGTCCCTCTATAGCTCTGGTTGTCTTGGAACTCACTACGTAGACCAGGCTGGCATCAGACGCCCAGAGATCCACCTGCCTCTGTGTCCCGAGTGCTGGAATTAAAGGTGTGTGTCACCGCATCTGGCAAAAACTTGTTAGTTTTAAACTATTCAGAGTTCCATTTTAATTGCTGTAGTCTCCTATAGCTTGCAGAAGTGAAGGTATATATGTTTTGACTTCAGCCAACGCTATCCAGTAGACTTGACTTAGTGAGCTTTGAGCTTCAGCACTTACAGAATGGCTCTGTGCATGACACCTGTGTCCTGACTTTGACTTGTAATTTCCATGTTCCTACGGTGAGATAGAAGGTCAAAACAGGAGACTCTCCAGACTTTGTGGGTCAGCTAGCCTGGCAAGTGGAGTGCTGAACAGCAGAGAGAATCCCCCTCCAACAAGGTGAACTCCAAGCACAGAAACCCGAGGTTCTCTGACCTGCACATAGGCGCATTGACATACACACAAAGCTATGCAAACATGCTACACACATCATACACACCGTATATGAACACACATTTCAAGCAAGTAATGGCTTGGTTCTAATGACTAGATGTATCTTTAGGACTTTGGGTTATATCCAGCCCATTTTCGCTTTTAGAGCATACCCTTCCTCTAGAAAAATACAGTACTCACAGTGCCCAATAGCAGTTAACGTACTATCCAAGGTCCTTCTCCTGTTAAGGATGCTTTGATTTTAGGGACAGGAATAAGCAGGAAACCATGGGGCAATCTCTACAATCTTGATATCTATAAAAGACTTAATTTTCAGATAGTCAACACAATGCATGGACTTACTGGTTGTAGAGTTACAGGTATTTCAGGTCATGCATAGGGTTTCATAAATCCCACCACCATCAGGGTGTACCATGGTTATATCTGCAGAAAAATATTTGTGTTCCTTTATAGTCAGAACTTTGCCCCCACATAACATCTGGTAAGTCCAGTTCTAGGCTGTTGCTATGATTGACTTTTAAAGTATTTCTTTAAAACATTAGATATCTCTCTCCTCTCCCTTTTTATTCCATCCTTTCTTCTCCTAGCCCCTTGAGAGACTGTCTCTTCTCACTTAATATTAATGCCATTGATATTCCAATTTATACTTGTAGCGGTGAATTCCTTTGCTGTTCAGTCTAGTAGCTCCTGGTCTAGATTACTCATTTGCCATTGAATACACTGGCGATGGTTTGCGACTTTGGATCATTACAACTAAGGTCATTCATGTATTGGGTACATATTATGTAATTATGCTGAATTACATAGTTAAACATATGTTGACTTTTATAAGATTTTTCCCAAACCACTTTTCAGAATGGTTTTACATTTTACTATACTGCATGAAATTTTATTTGCTTTGCAAACTCAACAAAAAGCGGTGTTGCTCATGTTTATTTTTAGCTAGTTTAGCAAGTTGTGGTGTTTTTTCTTGTTTTTTTTTTTACAGCAACTTTATTATTTATTAATATTACTTATGAAGTTTTAGTTTTGGATTTCACATTAAATTAACAATAATGGAGGCCTGTATCTCTATGCTTTACTAGGATTTGGTGGGATTGTTAAATATATAGATAGATTGAGGAAGTGTTGCTATCTTTACTGTGTTGGGCCTTCGGATCCACATGTACGATAGGTCTCCTCATTTAGTGGGGTCCTCTTTGGTTTCTACTGCCTCGTTATTTAAGCTTCAGAATCCAGATCCTCAACACAGTTGATAAGACTTAGTTAAAATATGTTTGAAGTTGGTTCTGTGACTTTTGGCTTTTGCTCAAGAAAAACAAAAGGGCAGCTTCTTCTGGGTGCCGGGCCCCTCCTTGTCACCTTGGTCCCTTTTCAGCTTCTGCTGCAGCTGAGCTTTGATCTTTGAGTCCAACAGAGCAATTGGAGGGGGAATAATCGAATCAGCTGCTCCGTTTCTGTTACTCCTGTTTACTCCTCGGATTTCTCCCCGTTCTTTCATGTGGTGTATCTGTATTGGAGAAACCATGTGAAGCCAGAGCCTGAACCAGTGTCTTCTGATGACTTAAATAGTTTTGAAAACATTAAAACATTTGCTGCTGTGAGCAAGCATTCAACCTCTATATTGAGATCTTGCAACAGTTTTCTCTTGTTTTCCTGACAAGAGAATTATAATGCAATTCTTTTCCCAGCGTGATAACTCAGTTATTATTTACAGTGAAAGTATTTATTAGGAACATTGTTTTTAGCTGGAATAGTTGTAATTAAATGCATTTTTTCTTAAAGGAGAAATCTTGGTATTGTATCTGAACAACTAGTTTTGAGTTCTTTAAAAACTTCCTACTTGAGTTCTAGTGAAATGAAAAGAAAATGCAGTTTTCTTGTGGTGTGTGAGAAATTTGATGTTATATAATTTAAAATTTTAAAGTAAAAAATGCAATGAAAGTGTAATTTTTAAAAAAGGACTGGAGAAACGGTGTCGTGAGTAAAGGTGTATGCCAACAAGACCTACCTGAGTTTGAACTCCAAGACCCACACAGTGAAAGGAGAGAACCCCTTCCAACTCCTGAGGGCTGTCCCCTGATCTACACATACCCATATACCCACACAGCACACTGAAATTTAAGTATAATTAAATGTTTTCTAATGTACGTGAAGAGATATAAAAGAACTTTTAGAAAGGCAGCTCTCCTCTAACGTATGCAAAGTTTCTAACTTATAACTGCTTTAAAACGGTCAACCTCTCTATCCAGAAACCCTGTAGTGAGGGCACTAAGGATTTTGATGTTGAAACTGGGTAAATACATTTCATCCTACATTTGCTGACCATTCTTGTGTCTCAGGTTTGTTTAGGTATGCCACCTGCAAGCCAGCATGGAGTTCTGATTCAGTCTGCATTCATTGACTTTCTCAGTGTGTTTTACATTGTCTGTAGCCTTGCATCATGATACAGGGATGGAGCTGCATCGTTTGGGTTTCATTCAGGGTAGCTCTGAAACTGAACATCTGTAGCAACATCTGTGAGGGCTCTTCCATTTCTTATATGGGGATATGTGAGCAAAGGATAATGTTGTGTTTGAGATAGAGGAAGGCTAGCTGATACGCTTTTACAAAACAGGGTCAAAGTGTTCTTGTCTTTTTTTTTTTTCCTTAGAAGAAAACTATATCATAGCCCCCAAATTTGTAATCAGTACTTTCTGAAAGACTAACTGACGTTTCTGTTCTGCCTTATCTTGACGAAGGCTAGGCGTCATGGGCATCATGTGGCTGTGGTAAAGTGGGAGTGGAGACATTGAAGTCAGGAAGATCTGTTTGAATCTCAGATCTTTGTCACTGACAAGTGCTTAAAACCTTCCCTGTTTTCTAGACGAAGCAATTGATTTAATTGGTTCATAAGAATATTTGGTGATTCCAGCCAGAACATTTGGAAAAATAACTTCAGACTATGCCTAGCATATAGCTGTACAATTATTTAGAGATAACGCCTTCACAAGAAGTATCTACTGGTCCAATAGTGGCTGGACTATGGAGGGGGTAACCAACCGCTCTGTGATTGTCCTTGAGGCTATCTCTACATGAGGCATTCTATGTTGGGTGCTGGCAATTTGGCCAAGCCTGTGGCTGGGGAGGTCATAGGCCCCTAGGAAGGAATCCATTACTTAGGTTTTGCTAAATGGACATACAGCCAAACTGCTTTCTAAGTATTCATGTTGATACCCAGAAGACCAGTGTGACTCTCACTTTGAATCAAGGAAGCATCTTTTTTTTTTTTTTTTTTTTGCCATGGATAGTGGTTAAAACAGAGACCCACAGATGGTCAGAGTGTTGAGAATGTATGACTATTGAGTGTTCAGTCCTGAGTGGGATGTCTACGTGATGTCGTCTTTCCAAGATCCAGGAAACATCTCAGAAGAGAGAGGGTGGAATAATTTTAAGACCCAGAGGGTAGGGAGGAGCACAGTAAAACACTGTCTTCTGGACATAACACTGCTGTGGCCATTATAAACACTTGGCAGCTATGGCTACCTGCACAACGCTTGCACTCAAAGGAGATAGGGGAAGTAGAAGAGGAGTTAAAAGGGTCAGCAGAAGTGACAGTGGAATAAGTCATGGTAATGGAAGTAAGTATGATTGTAGCACAATATATACAAGTGTATCAGTATAAAATAATGTTAAAAATAAAAAATGAGAATAAAAGAAATATTGCCTTCATGGTAATGTTAGAGCTGATAGAAAGTCCTTTAATGACTTATTTATCTAATGGGCATCTTGGGCCGTAGCCAGGCTGGCCTTGAGCTTAGAGTTGCCTCAGCCTTCAGAGTTCTGGGAGTACAGACGTGTGTGTGCCTGCACGTCTGACCAGCTCAGGGCTTTCTGCAAGATCACTTGTTTTTGTTCAGTCTTGATGGGTATTAAGGAACATGTTTAGCTTAGTTAATATGATGTACAGTGTGGGGTCCTTTGACTCCCTGGTCTGTTTATGTGTTCTGAGAGTTGAGATGCCCAGTAGGTTTAGGTAAAGTTTTGTCACGGCAGGAACCTAGGCTCTTGATAAGGTTTTTTATTTCTTAAACTTTTTTGATGCATATAAATGCTATCTCAGAATACCACAATGTCTGAGGCCCCATCTTGATCATAAGACATTATGACATTAGGCTAGCATAGGTGACATACTTGGGCATTCTGAATTATAGGGTGAACTTATGAATTATGAAGGTGGTATACTGATAAGTGGAACAATAAGATAGAATAGGTTAAGTAGCAATAGAAGATTTTCTCAGTGCATGTATAGAAGAAAAGTACTATTTGACATCTGAAGTAATATGGTTTTGATAAGGAAACAGGATCCAGACTATGTTAAACAGAGAATTCACATGAGTCATTAGCTGCCTAAAAGAGTGATTGTGATATCTAAGGAAACACAGGTACCCTAGGGTGAGGCCAGGTAGCCATAGGAGAACACACTCACAGAGGCGTGACACTTCCTTGGAGAAAGTACAACACACACCCAGCTAGATGGTTTGGTTTAGAGCTGCTTGACAAGTAGACAACTCTCCAGAGAATACCTGGGGAATAGGCAGGCAACTGTGAACGGTGTGGACAATGGTGGCTGCCTAAGAGCTACAGGCAAGCAGACACCCTTCCCAGGGTGCTGGATGGAGGGGATGGCCAAGGTTGAGTGTGGGGGGCACCTAAAGGAAGTGCTGTTCTGTGCGTGACCTCCCAGCAAGGCCTCAGGGTGGCCTTTGATACTAGCACAAGCAGAAGGCCTTCAGAGCACACAAGCTTGTGAGGGTTCTGATTTCAAAGTCAAGGTAAAGCAAAAGGATTACATTTTTGTGCCTGCCCACGGCTGGACCAAGGTCTGTTTGTGGATGGTGCAGGCTTTGCTGGAGGTTGCATATCCACATCCTTCATGCCCCACCCTGCACAAGGCTGGCAGTTGAGTAAGCCTCCCTTCTGTACCCTTTGCAAAAGGTTGAACTGGCACGATGAAGTGATTGGAGCAGTGTTAAAATAATTCGCTGGCTTATCACAAGGTACTCATTAAAGGGTGTATTTGGAGCCGAGAAGCAGCAAGTCGCAACACAGTGTCTTTCGTTTTGAAACAGCAAGGGATTATGTCAGCGTATTGAACCTAGAAATGATGCGGAGTGTGAGCGTGACTCAGTTCGCAGCCTTGCTCTTTGAAGTGACGATGTGTAAATCTTAGGATTTAGATAATATAAACCTCATCGACTGTAAGCGAAGGACATGCTGAACTTTGGTTATCATACCCCTGAGATCTGAGCGAAGCTGCTTGGTTTTGCAGTAGTTGGCTGCAGTATTGATAGTTGTCATGGTGACGGTCTTTAGGGTTTTTGTTTAGGGGAGTGCCGTAGTTCTTTTCCCTCTCCTCACTGACCGCCTTCTCTCTCATCTAGCCTGGTAGATTGGTTTGCACCAAAATGAAATTTTACTTAGTTTATCCTGGCCATCCAATGACTTTTTGGTGTTCATATTCTTCAATTTTCCAAGATAGTATCTTGACCTTATGTGAGTCAATTCTCACGTTGGCTTAGTGGACTCCCAAATATTCTTGGTATCTGTTCTGTCCTGGAAATTCATCAAATGATGTCTACCGTGACCAATACTCACTGTTTGAGCTTTCAGGGTTTTTTCTTTGTACAGATCACAGCAGGTGCACACCACCACGTTCAGCCAGAGAGGGTACCACCCAGCTGCTGGACTTGGCACTAAGAAAGGAGTGTCTCTCCAGAAGGGCTTGTACTCATAGGTAGGAGCCTGTGAACACTAAAGTACAGAAGGGACACAGAGGCTTAGGCCAGAGCTACAGTGTGTGCTGTCCCCGAACAGCTCACTTCCTTCCAGCCTGCTTTTAGGAATCTGGCAAGTGCAGTTTGTCCTTAATGGACTTATTCAGTCTGTGAGTGCCGCAGGCTTTGACACACCCCTGATCTTTCTGCTTTCTGATCAGGTATCTGTCTACATAGTCTTCTGTAACACTGTGTTCATCCAATTCTCTGCTTACGGTTTTCTGCTCATAAGAGAAATGAGAGATGAGTTTTTGGTGTTGGAACCTTAGTGTGGGTCACAGAGGTTCCATATTTCTCCTGGTACCAGGAATAAAATTCTCTTTCAGTTTCTTCTTCTGGCCTCCTTCATTCAGCATTGGCTCTGTCACCCTTCAGCCGTCTTCTGGATTCTGTTGACAGTAGGCACTGTTTCTCCTCACAAGGTAATTGGCAAAGATCTTATAATTTGTTTCCTAAGAGAGTAATAAAGATGTGGCGAGCCCAGTGGGTCATTCCGTGAGTTTTCAGGTTGCCTTCCTCCTGTGGTTTTGATCATTTCCTGAGTTTCTGTGTCTTTGGCCTGCATGCTCTGTTGATGGCTTCCTCCACAGGTGAATTCTTCAGGGAGAGGTTCCACCCTGATTTCTGGAAGAAACTGTCAGCTGCTTTACAAAATATTGTAACTTGTAGACTTTTTCCAGTTGTTTTCTTGAGATATGTATTCTTAAATCCTTTCATTGAAAGCACAGATCTAGGTCAAACAGTTTGAAGTTAAATATATGTTGACGAGATATATAATAGTTGGTATCATGAATGAATATGTCTTAGTTAGAGTGAAGAGACACCATGACAAGCCAACTCTTATAAGGAAAACATGTAATTTGGATGGCTTACATTTCAGGGGTTCAGTCCATTATCATCATGGTGGGAAATGGCAGCATGCAGGCAGACATGGTGCTGAAGAGGTGACTGGGAGTTCTACATCTTGTGCAGGCAACAGGAAGTGAACTCTGACACTGGGTGTGGCTAGAGCATATATGAGACCTTAAAGCCCGCCTCCACAGTGCCATACTTCCTCCAACAAGGCCACACCTACCCCAACAGAACCACACCTCCTAATGTTGCCACTCTCTTTGGGGGACATTTTCTTTCAGACCACAGAATGTACTAGCATGTTCCATGGGGAGGTCCAGTGTCCAGGGGCCTCTCTTCTTGAGGCATACTTTTGAAATGCTTCGTGCTGCTTGCCAAGTCAGCCAAACTTGTTCCTTATATTTGGGACCCGTGTATATTGAAAAATTACGTTTTCATCCTGATAAAAGACTAAGATATTTCCTTTAGAGTAATGGTTCTCAATCGTCCTAGTATTGGGACCCTTTAATACAGTTCTACATATTGTGGTGACTCCAACCATAAAAGAAGTTTGTTGCTACCTTTGTAACTGGAATTTGCTACCGTTATGTATCATAATGTAACTATCTAATACATAAGATATCTGATATGTATCCTCCTGTGAAAGGGTCCTTTGATCTCCCAGGTTGAGAGCTGTGGCTTTAGAAGCCGGTGTTAAATGTAACTTTGAAGTTACATATATACATTTTAATTTGTCATTTTACTAACTTCAAATGCCAAGGGCTTTATTTAAGTCTAGCTGTACATTTTCAACATTTAAGTGCCTTAGATATTGTAGTTGTGTGTATATATATATATTCTTAGGAGTTATAAAATGACGTCATAGCATTCTAACCCCTGTGCAGCTGTGGTGAAGATACTGTTTACGCCTATGGGAGAGTTATACGCACTGGGTGGTGGATATTGTGGCCAATCTAGAAACTCAAGGGTAAGAAAAGATTAGAGGCTGTATACAGTAATGTGCTTAATAAAACATAATTAATGGATATAATCAATAGCAATGCCATGAGAAAAAGTTATTTTTATTTGCTAAGTTAAATTTTGGGTAAATTCCTTATTTTTATCAGTATGCACTTGCCACGTAATAGCTCTCTCTTCACGCTCTTCTCTATGCACAATAGTCTCTTGTTGGAGGATTTTGTTTGTATCCTCCAAGCCTTCTGAGAGCTTCAAAATATGACGTTGTTTAAAAAACAATTGTAAATAATTCCCCCTTAGAACGTTATTGCAAAGGAAGAGTTTTAAAAGGGACGCTTTAAAGTAGTTTCCCGTTCAAAATAAACATATTTGATTACTTGATATGTGGAACCCACTTTCCCTAGAGACAGAGATGAGAAGAGCCCTAGGAGGAAGTGGGTTTAGTGAAAACTGGTCACTGTGATAAGCATTGCTCACAATTCACTTTTGTTTTTATTGGCTCCTGCTGTTGGCATTGACTTAAAGGGCTTTCAGATTCATATTCTCTTCTTAATAATACTAAGTCTCAAAACACTAGTACTTGTTGGGTGGGGAAAAGATTTGCGAGTTTGACAAGGTCTCTGCCTGACGTACAGGGCTGACACAGGAGGATGATGTAGCCCGAGGAATCTGTGGTACAGGGCTGCCCCTTGGGCTGGTTAGCTGTGTTCTCCCTCCTTCCTTCTCTGCTTTTGGCATTGCTCGGCAGTGCGCACCTGGCTGAGCTGGGGAATGCGCCAAGTGGGATGAAATCTGCTGGGCCGTCGCTGTGCCTAGCAAAGGGTCACTTGAAGTGTCACAATTCTAAATACGGTACTGGGACATTCTTCGGGAGTATCAACCCGATTTTTGTCTGCCCTCTGCTCTCCTCATGCTCTGCTGCATCCCCTTTCTGCAATGCAATGGAATGAGGTACCTATTAGTGCACACAGGGTTCATTTTCCTCAGGACCCGAGCTTGGTATAGAACACTTCTGAAACTCAAGGTCATTTTTTTCCATGGGGTACACAGTCTTTAGACTAATGCCATTTTCTTTTATATCTGTTGCATGAGTAATGAATGGCACACATCATTGAAGGATTATAACCACAGCGTAAGAACAGGTACTGCTGGCACCAGGATGACTTTTGCTGGCACCAGGATGAGGCTGAGAAGGCTGGGGCTTAGTTCTCATCTCAGAGGGATTTGGTACATTACAAAGTCCGGTGATTCTTTGGTTTAACAAAGAAAGCTTGCCATTGTCTTCTTTATGTCCCTTCTGTCATTTCTAAGTGTGTATTACCTTGTCCTATGTTGGAAATCACATGATTTGGGACAGGTTCCTAGGAATTATGAGCAAATGTTTAAATAGTTTATGTACTGTCTCTTCTGTCATTTCTAAGTGTGTATTACCTTGTCCTACATTGGAAATCACATGATTGGGACAGGTTCCTATGAATTATGAGTAAGTGTTTAAATAGTTTATAGCTTTTTTTAAAATGCCATTAAAACTTCATAGTATTAACACATGCACACACCCCTGTAATCTAATTGAAAATTGCTTTTCTAGTGGTGAGACTAATTCCTTCTATGCCTCATAGCAGTTTAAAAAGCAGTGTTCTGCTAGGAGTGATTGTGCGTTCCTGTAGTCTCAGCCGCTCACCAGGTGGAGGCAGGAGAGTAGATCAGTGGGGCAACTTACGGAGACCCTGTCACAAAATCAGTTATAATAAAAGGGGGCTGAAGGTATTTTTCAGTGATAGAGCATTTGCTTAGCATGTGTGACGCCCTGGGTTGAAGCCCTAGTAACAGAAAGAAAAATAAGGGTATATTTATAGTCTCACCAGCCTCTAAGGAACAGACAGTTATGCTGGTCTCGATTGTTGAGTGTCTTCTCCATTCTGTGACATTGTTTTTCTTGCTATTTCTCACTCCCATACAGGCCTGTAAGCATTGAAAAGGAATTCACATACAGCTTGCCATGGTAGGCATGGTTGCTAAAAGTCTCTTCAGATAGACTGTTTTTAGAGTGTTAGTGATTTACCTCATTCAGGATTTAATTTTGAGCACAGATAAAGATACAGTGTTATGATAATAATGTATTTGTTACAAAATTGATGTCAAACTAATAGAAAACTACTTGCAGTTAAGTTTTGTTAAAAATGGAATTTGTCAAATTTATAACAGAGCAAATAAAAATTGTGAGAGTGTTTGGATGTTTTGAACATCTAAGACGGTTTAATTCCTCCTTTTGAAAATCGTCCTAAAGCCTGGAACATGCCTCAAAGAAGGATTATAAAGCATAGCAGAGTTTCTTCTGGGTAAAAAGTTCCATTCATCCTTCCACTTTAGTGTGGAGGGCGCCCCAGAAGCAACAAGGTGCCTCCAAGGCTGACTCATTTTCTCGGCCTGGCAGGTCCCAGTGGAAATGCTGCAGGGCCTCTGTCTCTGGTAGGATTCTGAAAGCTGATTATCTCCAGCAGGAGATAAGGTTGTTCTTTTCTTTCCCCAGTAGAGTAGGGATCCCTGATTAGGAGTGTAATGGAATTTGGGGGTAGGAATGTTTATGGGTGGGAGCCTTGGGTGTGTCTTCCAGTGGAATGTCTACTCTGATGAGTGATTCCAGGATCTTGGTGGGCCCGCAAAGGGAGTCAATCCCAGCTCCAGCAGAACAGGTCACTTAATCTTCTCCCTAAATATTTATCTTAGGCAGGAACCTGTGAAGGGCAGTGTCCGCAGGCAGAGTTTAGGCTCAAAAGTATTCTCTGTAGATGCAAAGAAGGAAAAAACTGTGGCCTGGAGAAATGACTCAGCAGTTAAGAACCCTGACTGCTCTTCCAGAGGAACTGGGTTAAATTCCCAGCACCCCCATGGCAGCTAACAACTTACAGACATACATGTCGGCAAAACACCAATGCAAAAAAAGTAGAAAATTGTTGTACATATTTAATGCTAGAAATTTTATTGAGCCCCAAACCATTTGTAATGTGTTTTTTTTTTTTTTGTTTGTTTTTTTGTTTTTTTTTGGGGAAAATCTTTTCCCCTCTCATATAAATGCTTATGGCTCCTTATGTACAATTTATATAAATACTATATAATTGTTACTGCTCAATCTGAATTTGAAGAAATCCAGGCGTAAAGGTCCAGTAGTTGGCTCAAGTTTGTTTTGTGATGGAGTCTACGTCTGTATACAAGTCTTTTAACTTGGGTTGTTTCCTAATCATGATCTTACCTTGAAAGAGTAGCCATATCTAATTATGTGATAGTTGAAGTCCCAACTTTGCTCTTTCAGGAGCCAGTGGGGATTGATACTGGACATGCTTGTGCTTCTTTCTTGAAGCTCATTTGTTCTAAAGTTTTCAATTGTTCTCTTATTTCGCTAGTGTGGGATTTTTCCAGCTTCTTTATGTAGGCATTTAATGCTATGAACTTGCCTCTTAACACTGCTTTCATTGTGTTCCATAAATTTGGGTATGTTGTGTGGTCATTTTCACTGAAGTTTAGGAAGTCTTTAATTTCTCTCTTTATTTCTTCTTTGACCCATTCATGATTCAGATGAGCACTGTTTAATTTCCATGTGTTTGTGGGCTTTCTGGAATTAGTATTGCTGTTGACTTCTAGTTTTAAAGCATGGTGATCTGATAAGGTACATTGGGTTATTCCAATTTTTTTGTATTTGTTGAGGCTTGTTTTGTTACCAAGTATGTGGTCAGTTTTTGAGAAGGTTCCATGAGGTGCTGAGAAGAAGGTATATTCTTTTCTGTTTGGATGGAATATTCTATAGATGTCTGTTAAGTCCATTTGAGACATAACATCTTTTAGATCTCTTATTTCTCTGTTCATTTTTTGTCTGATTGACCTGTCCAGTGGTGAGAGGGGAGTGTTGAAGTCTCCCACTATCAGTGTG